>JAHIAM010005345.1:0-52644 GCA_021605205.1 Aegilops longissima
TGTTGAAGTGGCTCTTATATGCATCATTATTAATTTAACCAGAGCCCATATTGCCTTGTCTTCTCCTGTTTATTGAATGCTCATGATTCAGCTTAGTCCAATGCACGTGCACTCTTATTATTATTCACACCGTTCGATTCGTGCAAGTGAAAAGCAATTATGATGACATATATGATGGATTGGTGAGATGGGAAAAGCTGGTATGAACTCGACCTCTCTTGTTTTGTAAATATGCAGAGTTCATTGTTCTTGATTGATTATTATGAATAAACATGTTTGCAATGACAATTAGAGATCATAGTTGCTCGTGCCATGCTTGATTAGCTATGAGTTATAATGGTTTACCTTGCGTGCCAACATGCTATTAAAATGGTTGATGATGTGGTATGATGGGGTGGTATCCTCCTTTGAATGATTTAAGTGACTTGACTTGGCATGTTCACGCATATAGTTGAAACAAATCAACATAGCCTTCACGATATTTATGTTCATGGTGGATTATATCCTACTCATGCTTGTATTCAATGTTTATTAATTTTAATGCATGTACATGACTATTTGTCGCTCTCTAGTTGGTAAGCTTCCGGTCTTTGGCTAGCCTTCACTTGTACTAAGCGGGAATCTGCTTGTGCATCCAATCTCTTAAACCCCAAAGTTATTCCATACAGAGTCCACCATACCTTCCTATATGCAGTATCTACCTGCTGTTCCAAGTAAATTTGTATGTGCCAAACTCTAAACCTTCAAATAAACATTCATTTTGCATGCTCGAATAGCTCATATATCAACTAGGGCTGCCCTTATCTTCCGTGTTAGGCGGGTTATTCTCAAGAGGTGGACTCGCTCCTCCTCCTGAAAAATGGCTGGTCACGGGATGCCAGACCCATGCTTTATGCAAACTAAATCAAAATAATTGCAAACAAAACTCCCCACAGGACCCGTTGAATGTTAGAGGCACTTTCGTTATTTGAGCAAGCCATGGATTGATGCTTGTGGAGGAGGAGTATAAACTTTACCATTCTGTTTGGGAACCACCTATAATTTGTTTAGCATGGAAGATATCGTCATCTCTTAGTTGTTATGTTGACAATGAAAGTATGCGCTCAAAATATAATTTATCTCTATTTCAAAACCGAGCTCGGCACCTCTACAAATCCTGCTTCCCTCTGCGAAGGGCCTATCTATTTACTTTTATGTTGAGTCATCACCCTCTTATTAAAAGCACTAGGTGGAAACACAGCTGTCATTTGCATTTATTCTTGTTAATTCATATCGGGTATGACTATGATTGGATCTCTTTACCATGAATTACAATGTCTAGTTAGTCCTTGATCTTTGAAGGTGCTCTGCATTTATGTTTTGCGGTCTCGAGAAAGGGCTAGCGAGATACCATCTTGTTATATCATATTATGATTATTTTGAGAAAGTGTTGTCATCCGAGATTTATTATTATGGCTTGCTAGCTGATTATGTTATTGATATGAGTAAACATGAGACCTAGGAGTTATTGCAAATGTGGTTAGTTATGATCTTTGCTGAAAACACTGAATGCTTTGGCGACATAGGTTTAACAACAAGAGCAAACAAAGTTTGTAAAGTTTTCTTTTTCTCTTTCGGTTTGTCAATTGAATTGCTTGAGGACAAGCAAGGGTTTAAGCTTGGGGGAGTTGATACGTCTCATCGTATCTACTTTTCCAAACACTTTTGCCCTTGTTTTGGACTCTAACTTGTAATTTGAATGGAACTAACTCGTACTACTTGCTGTTTTTTGTGAAGCGCCATGATGTTGTTTTATGTGCAGGAAAACAAAAGTTCTCGGAATGACCTGAAACTCCACGGAATATCTTAGAATAAATAATAAAAATCCTCATGAAAGATGAAGACGGGGCCCACACCCTGTCCGTCGGTGGTGGCGCCCCCTGGCGCGCCCCTACCTCGTGGGCCCCTGGACACCCTCCGACGCCAACTCCAACTATATATATTGGCTTTGGGAGAAAAATCAGATAGAAGAAATCATCGCGTTTTATGATCTGAGCCGCCGCCAAGCCTAATCTCTCTGGGAGGCTGATCTGGAGTCCGTTCGGGGCTCAGGAGAGGATCGCCATCGTCGTCATCATCAACCATCCTCCATCACCAATTTCATGATGCTCACGCGCCGTGCATGAGTAATTCCATCGTGAGGCTTGCTGGGCGGTGATGGGTTGGATGAGATTTATCATGTAATTGAGTTAGTTTTGTTGAGGTTTGATCCTACTATCCACTATGTTACGAGATTGATGTTCTTTGTGACTTTTCTATGCTTAATGCTTGTCACTAGGGCCGAGTGCCATGAATTCAGATCTGAACCTATTATGTTTTCATGAATATATTTGTGTTCTTGATCCTATCTTGCAAGTCTATAGTCACCTACTATGTGTTATGATCCGGCAACCCAGTGACAATAATCGGGACCACTCCGGTGATGACCATAGTTTGAGGAGTTCATATATTCACTATGTGCTAATGCTTTGTTCGGTTCTCTATTAAAAGGAGGCATTAATATCCCTTTGTTTCCAATAGGACCCGCTGCCACGGGAGGTAGGACAAAAGATGTCATGCAAGTTCTTTTCCATAAGCACGTGTATGACTATTTGGAATACATGCCTACATTACAATGATGAATTGGAGCTAGTTACGTGTCACCCTATGTTATAATTGTTACATGACAGAACGCATCGGCATAATTATCCATCAACAGTCCGGTGCCTCTGAGCTTTCCATATCTGGTTCTCGCTTATTTACTTTTTGTTACTCTTGTTACAATCACTACAAAATACCAAAAACATTACTTTTGTTGTCTTTACTTTTGTTATCGTTACCACCACTATCATATTACTTAGCTACTAAACACTTTCTTGCAGATACTAAGTTTCGGTGTGGTTGAATTGACAACTCAGCTGCTAATACTTGAATATTCTTTGGCTCCCCTTGTGCGAATCAATAAATTTGGGTTGAATACTCTATCCTCGAAAACTGTTGTGATCCCTATACTTGTGGGTTATCGATATTCGATTTACGGATAACACAATTATAGCATGAACAGCGAGACAATTATCATGAACAAGGAAATATAATAATCATTTTATTATTGCCTCTAGGGCATATTTCCAATAGTCTCCCACTTGCACTAGAGTCAATAATCTAGTTACATTGTGATGAATCGAACACCCATAGAGTTACGGTGTTGATCATGTTTTTGCTCGTGGAAGAGGTTTAGTCAGCGGATCTGCGACATTCAGATCCGTATGCACTTTGCAAATATCTATGTCTCCATCTTGAACATTTTCACGAATGGAGTTGAGCGGCGCTTGATGTGCCTGGTCTTCTTGTGAGGAACGGGCTCCTTGGCAAAGAGCAATGGCTCGGTGTTGTCACGAGAAGAGAATCATCGGCTTGACGCATTAGGAATAACTCTTAGGTCGGTAATGAACTCCTTCATCCAGATTGCTTCATCGCTGCCTCCGAGGCTGCCATGTATTCCGCTTCACATGTAGATCCCGCAGCGCTTTGCTTTGCAAGCTGCACCAGCTTGCCGCACCATTCAAAATATACATGTATCCGGTTTGTGACTTAGAGTCATCTAGATGCTGTGTCGAAGCTAAGCGTCGGCGTAACCCTTCTGACAGCTCTTCGTCACCTCCATAAATAAAGAAACATATCCTTAGTCCTTTTCCGGTGCCAGGATATTCTTGACGCTATCGGTGTTCCATGCGGGATTACTTTGGTACCTTCCTACCAAACTTACGGCAAGGTTTACATCAGTGCAGTACCTGACATGGCATACATGATAGGCTAATCGTCTCCAGCGTATCTATAATTTTATTGCTCCATGCTACTTTATCTACTGTTTTGGACTATATTGGGCTTTATTTTCCACTTTTATATTATTTTTGGGTCTAACCTATTAGCGGAGGCCAGCCAGGTGTTGTTTTTTCCTATTTCGGTGTTTGAAGAAAGCAGAATATCAAGCAGTCCAAGCGGAATGAAACCTGCGGAAGCGTGATTTTCTCACGAGCGTGATCCGAGGACTTGGACCCTACTCCAAGGAGCGAAAGAGGCGGTCACAAGGGTGGGGCGCCCCCTAGGGCACGCCCCCTACCTCGTGGGCCCCTATTGCTCCACGGCGTACTCCTTCCTCCTACATATACCTCGTACCCCCAAGCGATCGAGCAGGGCCAAAACCTAATTCCACCTCCGCCTTCACTTATCCACGAGATCCCATCTTGGGGCACATTAGGAGCTCCGCAGGAAGGGCATTCACCACGGAGGGCTACATCATCACCATAGCCCCTCAGGTGAAGTGTGAGTAGTTTACTTCAGACCTTTGGGTCCATAGCTAGTAGCTAGATGGCTTCTTCTCTCTTTTGGATCTCAATACAATGTTCTCCCCTCACTACTAGGGAAAAGCCTATACACGAATCTTAGCAGACAGCGCTTTAAAATAAAGCTGCTGCTAATTGCGATATCTTAGTCGAGAGCTTAACTTATTGATGAAATAAATATAGCGATGGCGCGACGCCCAAGATGCGCTTCTGCTATAATTCCTGAGGCGCTTGAGAGCTAGTTATAATAGCAACACGTTATAACGGACGGCGCTCTTTACTCTGATCCGTAGTAGCGGCGCATTTCTCCAATAAGCGCTCTTGGTAAGTTTACTACAAAATCCGATCCACTCACGGTCACACCTTGTTGGATCCCTCTCAATCCCAGCTGGTCCTCCCCGTGCCCCTCCTCCCTCTGCTTGCCGTCACCTCCTCCTCCTTGTTGGACTCGTGTCGGCCTCCTCCTCGTCCTCCCTCCACTGCGCCAGCTGGCCGGCCTCCTCGCCGCCTTCCTCCTCCGTCCTCCCTCCTTGGCCGCCCGACCAGCCTCCTCGCTCCGCCTTCCTCCTCCGTCCTTCCTCCAGCGGCAGCGCGGCCAACCCTCCTGCTCCGCCTTCCTCCTCCGTCCTCCCTCCCTTGGCATGGGGTCGGCCCCTCCTCGCTCGCCTTCCTCCTCGTATACTCTCTTCTCCCTCCTCAGTCGCCCTCCTTCTCCCTCCTGCCTGCTACATTTTGATTTAGTAGGCTAGTTCATGTCTGACATTTTAATTTAGTTGATATGATTTAGTTGATTTAGTAGGCTAGTTGATTTAGTTGATTTAGAACATTTTGATTTAGTTGATATGATTTAGTTGATTTAGTAGGCTAGTTGATTTAGTTGATTTAGAACATTTTGATTTAGTTGATATGATTTAGTTGATTTAGTAGGCTAGTTGATTTAGTTGATTTAGAACATTTTGATTTAGTTGATTTAGTAGACTAGTTCATTTAGTTGATTTAGTATGCACCATTTTATTGTTATTTTTTCTATACATGGATAGGTATGTAGTTGCTTTTGTTTTTATAAGTTACTTTTGGCAAAATGTAGGTGGTACCTTGTCATCTAATATGTTACTGGCGGAAGAACCAAAATATCACATGCTAATCGTAGATCTTAGGATTATAATTGTCCATCAAATTGCTTCTCATGGAAGAACCAAAAATATCACATACTCTTTTTCTTTCTGTGAAGTGGATCGTTAATCCTTTGCTCATATTGCTTTAGGAAAAATGGCATACCACCACCACCACTATATAAACTATGCAAGTCAAGGTTAATGACAACTTTTACAAGCAACAAGCTGTTGGGCATCTACTTCAGCCGAGTTTTAGTCATCTTGCGGTGAGAAATTAGATGAAATGTAATAACTATTTTATTTTTAGTGTTGGCATTACTGCATTGTGTCATTTGCTTATTTTACACAGATCGTCCCATGCAATGTGAGGTTGAAATTCAACAAGTGTGAGGAGATCTTGTGACATTTGAGGCTCTTGGGGGCCGTACACTATGGAGGTCGAAAGGGCGTAATATATGCATGATTGGAGGAGATGGATGGGCCCGTTTAGTTGCTCGCATCGTCTTCTTGGTGGTGAGTTGATCAGCTTCTCCTTGAGCAAGAAAAGACCCAAGTTGGCTATCATTTATCTCAACACGGTGGAAGATGATGAAGATAGCGAAGATGATGAAGATGATGAAGATGATGAAGATAATGAGGACCCACTCGATGAAGATGATGAAGGCGGGGAGTCCGGATTAGGGGTGTCGGGATGGCGGACTACCATCATCGGCGGACTATCATCGGCGAACTATCATCATCAACGGACTCCAAGACTATGAAGATACAAGATTGAAGACTTCGCCCGTGTCGGATGGGACTTTCCTTGGCGTGGAAGGCAAGCTTGGCGATCTTGATATGTGGATCTCCTACCATTGTAACCGACTCTATGTAACCCTAGCCCTCTCCGGTGTCTATATAAACCGGATGGCTCTAGTCCGTGAGACACAACATCAACAACCCTTACAATCATACCATAGGCTAGCTTCTAGGGTTTAGCCTCCTTGATCTAATGGTAGATCTACTCTTGTAAACATCCACAATATCAATATCAATCGAGCAGGACATAGGGTTTTACCTCCATCAAGAGGCCCGAACCAGGTAAAACATCGTGTCCCTTGTCTCTGTTACCATCCGCCTAGGCGCCGATTGGGACCCCCTACCGAGATCCGCGGTTTTGACACCGACATTGGTGCTTTCATTGAGAGTTCCTACGTGCCGTCGCCCGATAGGAAGGATGCCTCCTCCGTCTTCAAGGGCGGTATTTTTATAAAGGGCCTTGGCGCCGGCAAAACTATCCGGCTAGGTGGTTTTCTTATGACCGCTTTGTCCGGCCACCGCTTCGACAATGACCTCTCAAGTCGTCAAAAGCAATTTTCACGTCAGCTCGAATTCGCGGCGGCTGGATCAATAGAGCTCTCGTCAAGTAGCGAGCTCTTGGATTGCATCGCCGCCACAGGAGTCGCTTCTGACTACAATCAGATTGGGCTTAAAACCGATCGAGAGATTAACTCTCCCCGGTCACCCACCATGTTGCAGTGGTAGAGGAACAATCGGCGGCCTTCTCTATATTGAAAACTAGTCATGTCGGGCTCTCGAACCCCCATGCGGATTCACGGAGGGGCGGACTTGATCAAGCACTGAACTTAAAGTCGGGCATCGGACGGACTTCGTTGGACAACGTCCGGCAATCAAGCTTCAAATTGGAAACTTCTACGGCCTTGAGCCTTGAGATGGGTAGGGTTAGGACTTAATTCCACCGCCCGCCTAGACATGTCGATCTATCTCTAATCCGGCAAGAGCCGCTGAGGCGGTACATCATTCTTGGGCGATTCCTCTGGTTATGGACGGGATAAAGGACTGCCGAGAGAAAAGCATAATCTCAATTTTTTGCAATAATTGCAGACGAGGAATCTTGAGCATGCCGTCGGCCGTCATGAAATTACGCTTTTGACACTGGCGTCCATAATCTGAAAGTACTATGCGATGGAAGTTTCGGACAACGAAAATAAGTTTTGGGACAATCCAGCCCGAATACAACCCTAGTCCGCAACAAAAGGTGCATTACACTCGGGCACCGGATACAAAAACTAAAAGCAAAAACCCCATAAAAGTGCGGAACCGTACTAGAGGGATGGCTCGGTGGACCTGTAAAATTCCACGATCTGAGAATCGCCGCCCCAACACATAGCCTTGAGCATGTTGGATATTACTGCGGTGGCCAAAAGTGGAAGAGCTTCTAGCACGGAAAACCACCCGGCAACATCGATGCGGTATCAGCAGTCTTGAGACTTTCGCATCAAATAATCTCCGGAAGCGAACAATCCGCAGCCTCGCTTGAAGTCTACCAAGTAGCAACAACCAATCCATGGGCGACCAGACCATCACCTTCAACGCCCGGTGACGAACCTACATTCGGACAGCCGAGCTCTGCCGCCTTGGTACTTAGCCCAATAGTAGGCGGCTTTCGACTTACAAAAGTCCTCATGGATGGCGGCAGATTAAACCTCATCTCTGAGAAACCCTTCAAAAATGGAAATAGGCGTAACCATATTGGCGAAGCAGCACAACCTTTAGAGGAATAATCCCTAGCAGGGCGGCGCTGCCTGAGGAAAAATCACACTCGATGTGGTATTCGGCTCGCCGGATAATTACAAATCGAAGAAGTCACGTTCCAAGTGGCCCGTTCAACAGCGGATATCACGCTATATTAGGGCGAGAGGCATTCACAATTTTCAAGCCGTACCCCATTACGGGTGCAGGAAGCTCAAAATGCACGGGCGAAGCGGAATAATCACTCTCGTTAGTGATCCGGACATAGCACTCCGGCGAAAACAAAACAGCCGCATTAGCCTTAGAGGCACTATCAAAGCCCTAGCGGCGGAGGAACTCCTGCCTTGCGATCTCACGGTGAATAGGGACAATGTGATACTCGATAAGAGATCCAAGTCCACCTCCTTTAAACCAGCAGATGAAATAGTAAAATTCGGGTCCACCAGCGGACCCGTCAAAAGGCGGCCTCCATCGAGGCACAATTGAACCTGATGTAGGCGCGCACTGCGAGAATTCGCCGGAAAATTGGGACATTTTGCTGGCACCCCTCGGATATGCCGGAATCCCACCAGATTGGCGAGAACAGCCTAAACATCCTAAAGTTTAAGCCGATCAAATAGGCTCTTGACGATTTTCGAACCCAAAAGACAGGCAATGGGAGAAGAGCTAGCCAAACTATGGAAGCGGATTCATCGGGCGTCAAGCACCGGATTGGCTAGCAAACCTGGTAATGGTACCAAGAAGGACAAATCCTGGCGCCTGTAGCCGATTTCAAAGACCTAAATAAAGCCTGCCCAAAGGATCCCTTCCCCTCCCGCATCAACCAAATCATCGATGCCACTGCGAAACACGATTCATTGTGCTTCGGGCGCATACTCCGGCTATCATCAAATCAAGATGGCGAAGCGGATCAAGCTGCAGCGACATTCATTACTCCATATGGACCATTCTGCTTCAACACGATGCCCTTCGGACTTAAAAGCGCGCGCAACATATCAGCGCGCATGATTAGGACATGTCGGCTACCGGATCGGCAAAGCAGTAGAGCATCCGTAGAAGGCGTAGTCGTCAAAACTAAACACGTCGAAACTCTAGTAGGCGACTTGAGGCTCACATTCGAAAACCTCGGAGCATATGACATCAAGCTGAATCCGGAAAAATGCGTTTTGGTAGTACCGGTGGAAAAGCTGCTGGGCTTCATCGTATCCGGTAGAGAATTGAAACAAACCAGCCAAGATCCGAGCTCTGTCACAGCTAGATATCCCAAAGACCTCAAGCAAATACAAAAATTGACGGATCGTGGCGGCTCTAAGCGCTTTATCTCCGTCTAGGAGAAAAGGCATTACCCTCTATACGCCTCCTCGGTATGCCGAACACCAGTGGGCGGATGCTGCCACCGCCGGACTTCGAAGAAATAAAGGCCATATTGGCAACAAATCTGGTCTGGCTCGCCCAACACAGGCGAACCAATGTTGTTATACATCGCAGCTACGCATCAAGTTGTGGCGCGGTACTCGTCGTCGAGCGAGAAAAGAAGGGCATAAATTCCCTCTTCAAAAACCAGTATACTACATATCCTTTGTGTTAACCCACAAGTCCGTTACCGCATTATCGGAAGATAGCATACTGCGGTGTTCATGGCGTCCGGAGCTCAACACTACTTTCAAGAGTGTTCGATAACGATGGCCTCTGAAGTACCACTTAGCGACATTATAAACAACCGCGACGCGACGCGGCAGGATTGCAAAATGGGCCATTGAGCTCTTACCATTTGATATATCTTACAAACCTCGTGAGCTATAAAGTCACAAACTTTGGCTGACTTTGTCGCTGAATGGACGAAGCGAACTCCCTAAAGAATCTGCGCATACTCCAATTGGATTATGCGCCCGGCGGCTCTAAAATGTTAGCGGATTGGGGGCTGGCGTCGTATTGGCGTCCCCGGCGGAGAGCAGTCCATCGTACCAGATAATGTACATGGACTCCAACAACACAGCGAATCTGAGGCCCTTTTACATGGTCTCCGGATGGCAATCTCCATGGGCATTCAACGCCTAGAGGTGCTTGTGAGATTCAAACCTCGCAATATCCCAAATAAGCGGAGACTTTGGCGCCAAAGATCCGAAAATGGCAGCATATCGAAGCGCCGTCCTAAAAATGTCAGCCGGTTGAAGGACTTGAATTCCATCCGTGGCTCGGGATAATAACCAGCAGCAAAGCGTCTTGCAGCGCATTGGCGCAAAAGCAGACGCTGTCCCTCTAACATCTTCACAGAGCGGCTCTTCAAGCCATCCGTACTATGGGAAGAAGTCGGAACTAACAAACGGAACAAGCCGCACCAACGGCGATTCAGCCGATGATATAACACCTTCCGCACGACATAATGGCGTAATTGCCCGTGGACGAACCATTCTCGCCTACTTTCTTGGGCAAGAGCTTCCGAAGACCAAAATGAGGCCCGCTGCATTGTCCGTGATCTAAAGCCTACAAGGTCTATGAGGGAACTTTATAAGAAAAGTACAACGGAGTCCTTCAAAGGTGTATCTCCGAAGAGAAAGCGAAACCTCATGGCTGAAATTCATGCGGACTAGGCGGACCTGCATAGCAGCTCGGGCCCTTGTAGGAAAGGCATTCGTGCAGGATTTTCTTGGCCAAGCCCGACGGATCTCGGGACTTAGTCCAAAGATCGTCGGTTGTCGACTCTTTGCTAATCGAGCCATATACCACCCGCCCTCAAAACTATACCCATTACACGGCGTTCGCGATGCAGGGGCTTGACATGGTTGGACCACTTAAAGGGAACCCACAAGCAAAGGTACCTATTGGTCATGGTGGATAAATTCACCAAATGGATAGAGGCCAAGCCGATTAAAAAGCGAGTCCGGACCCGGTGATAGACTTTATATCCGGGGTAGTACACGTTATGGTGTCCCTCACAGCATCATCACCGATAGCGGCACAAACTTCACCGCCCGGTGAGGTTAAATCATGGTGCAAAAATATGGGCATCAAGCTCGACTACGCTTGATCTATCATCCTCAAACCAGCGGTCAAGTGGAGCGAGCAAATGGTCTAATAATGGCGGCATCAAACCAGACTAGTGCGGTCCCTTACGAAATCGACATGCGCCTTTGGGTAGAGGAGCTCGACTCCGTACTCTGGGGGCTGCGGACAACGCCTAACGTATTACGGATTCACACCATTTTTATGGTATCTGGCGCGAAGCAGTTTTGCCTGCGACATCATTCATGACTCACCTCGGTGCGCGTATGCGAAGAAAGAAGCGAGTTGGATCGGCGGGACAGCTTGGACACATTGGAGGAAGAAGCGCGGCGTCGCAAGGCTCGATTCGCATTCTATCATGCAGGCTCGAAGATATCAAAGCGATGCGGGCCAAGACTTACAGCGTTGGCGAACTGGTTCTCGCCTGCGGACCAGAAAAAGGACAAGCTCAAGCCCAAATGGGAAGGCCCTTCATCATCGATCAAGTCGACCGGTAGGCGTCACCGTCTGAAATGCATCGGATAACCGACTGAGCGAACCCATGGAGCGCAGCCGCCTCCGGCGATTCTATGCCTGGCGCGGACTAAGAGTTCGTTCCTTTCCCCCGTCAAATAATTTTTTACTTCAGCTGCCTTTTGTTTATCTTTTCTTCTCAATCCTATTCATCCAAGCCTTAAAGGGCCTACTTGCATAGCGTTCGCGCAATTGATGTGCTATCCGCACTCATTATACACAGGGCTTCTTTACGGAAGCTTAATTATCGGGCTTCATGCCCGGCACATGCATCAAGCCTCCACATGTACCTTTTATTCACCATTATATGCATCGATATGACTTAAGTTTTGGCCAAGCTGGGTTGCACGGCTCTTGTGCTTACCCCTCGTTCCCGATTGTTCGGCTAGGAGGTAAAGGAGCACCTCTGCGATTATTCTTTGCTGGGTCGGCGGATGTGTACCTCAGATTGGGTGAAGCGAAAGCTAAGCGTTCTTAAGGAATATTCGATTCGGTGACTTAAAGATGATTTGTTATCCACTTATTTATCTGCCCCGAAGTTTTACGCTTTTTTGTGATCCGGACATGCACTTTAGGGCATGCCACCCCAGAGGAAAGGAACCATAGCGGAACTATTCTCCACGGAAGATGTTTCTTACTATCCATGTAATATAACATAACTAGTTGGGCACTTATGCGATAAAGCAGCATGACCCCTCGCTTTGGTCTCCATGCATACGGTTGTTTCATAACGAGAAGGTATTCGGACACACTCCGGACTCTAGGGTCCCGAATTGAGCGAAAAAGGTCGGCAAAGACAAGCGATCTACAATCCGGCTAGAAGGCATTTTGTATGTTATTTTATAATACATTGTCAAATCGATTGATTGTATTCTTCCTCAATCCCGTCTAACGGGTTGTCTAACTTACGGTCTGTTGGGAAAATTTAGCGACCAACTCCACTTGGCGTATACCAAACTCACGGGGATCTCCTTCCCTTCGGGCCCCACAGGTCCGACTTGACCATGTGGTTGGGATCCGCCTTCTTGTGCAGCGTCTTTACCATGGCCCGAGCCTCCACGGCACCTTGGCGGCGGGCGAAATCCCCCACTAGGAGCTTCACCCAGCTCGTTGTGCGAACGAGCATCTCCTCAATCTCACGGCAAAGGGCGGGGCGGCGAGAAGGAGCAGCGTTGGCGGTCCATGATGGAATGGATTTTTGGTGAAAGCGCTCCGATGAGTATTTGCGAGAGGAAGATGGTGATTTGGATCTGGATTGTTGCCTCCCTTATGGCAGATTATTACGCACAACTAGGGGTAAAACATAAAAGACACCACGGCTTTTCACGTTCGTGACAGCGTGCAAGAAAGCCATTATTGGGCGTAAAGCCAAGGCGCACAACATTGATGAGGAAGCTGGACCTTTGTTACGCGAGTCGTAGAACTTGAAGGAGAACCGCCTTGCAACTTTGAAGACTACCGCATCTTTGGACTTATCGTCATTGAAGCCTGGTTAGGGAGCTCTGAGGAGTCGGATTAGGGGTGTCGGATGGCGGACTACCATCATCGGACGGACTATCATCGGCGAACTATCATCATCAACGGACTCCAAGACTATGAAGATACAAGATTGAAGACTTAGCCCGTGTCGGATGGGACTTTCCTTGGCGTGGAAGGCAAGCTTGGCGATCTGGATATGTGGATCTCCTACCATTGTAACCGACTCTATGTAACCCTAGCCCTCTCCGGTGTCTATATAAACCGGATGGCTCTAGTCCGTGGGACACAACATCAACAACCCTTACAATCATACCATAGGCTAGCTTCTAGGGTTTAGCCTCCATGATCTCGTGGTAGATCTACTCTTGTAAACATCCACAATATCAATATCGGGTTTTACCTCCATCAAGAGGGCGAACCTGGGTAAAACATCGTGTCCTTGTCTCTGTTACCATCCGCCTAGGCCTTGAGTTGGGACCCCCTACCGAGATCCGCTGGTTTGACACCGACAAAGACCCACTTCATGAAGCCATCATAGCTCAAAGAACAAGGCTGGCGAGGAGGAGGTGTCAACTTTGTGGGACATAATTCCGCCACGTCTTTGACTTTGTCGGGGTGCCATTCGTGACCCGCTGACAAATACCATGGTTGATCGACATGATATGGTATGTTATACTTACAAATGCAAATCATCAGATGAAATACTTAGTGTACAATCCAATGATATGGTATGTTGTGTGGAATCTAGTCGATGATATGTTTTTAGTGTGGGGATTCGATCACATGCTTATTAGTGTAGAATCTAAGGAAATTATTATTAGTGTAGATAATCCATATGTACTTATTTGCGAGGCTATTTATTAATTGATATGTTTTTCTTATTCAGAAATTGGCAAAAGCATATCATGAGTTATGGTATCGAGCACGATGAAGAAGGCTCGGTGGACTCATATTCGCAAGGGCTCTGTCACAACCTGTACTTACAGCGTGGACACGGACGGTGTACACTTAAACTTCGGTTGGGTGGAAGAAATTCCTCGATGGCAAGAATCTTACGTGTTGGAAAGGCCGTCCTAATTGTTGGGGAGCGTAGCAGAAATTCAAAATTTTCCTCGTGTCACCAAGATCTATCTATGGAGAAACCAACAGCGTCGGGAAGGAGAGTGCATCTACATACCCTTGTAGATCGCTAAGCGAGCGTTCAAGTGAGCAGGGGTTGATGGAGTCGTACTCGTCGTGATTCAAATCACCGATGATCCGAGTGCGAGCAGACGGCACCTCCGCGTTCAACACCGTTCAGCCGGTGGCGTCTCCCATGCCTTGATCCAGCAAGGATAGAGGAGAGGTTGAGAAGACTCCATCCAGCAGCAACACTGGCGTGGTGGTGGTGGTGGAGGGCATGGCAATCTGCGAGGCCGCCAAGCACTGCGGGAGAGGAGGAGGTGTCACGGGAGGGAGGGAGGTGCCACGGGAGGAGGGAGGTGCCGGGGACTCGGTGTGGCTTCCTCCTCCCTCCACTATATATAGGTGCAGAGGGGGGGCGCAGCCTTGCCCCTTCCTCCAAGGAAGGAGTGCGGCCAAGAGGGGGGAGTCCATCCTCCCAAGGCACCTCAGGTGCCTTCCCCTTTGGACTCTTCCTCCCCAAGTCTCCTTGGCGCATGGGCCTCTTGGGGCTGGTGCCCTTGGCCCATATGGGCCAAGCGCACCCCAGCCCATGTGGCCCCAGGCAGGTGGACCCCGGACCCCTTCGGCACTCCGGTACAATACCGATAATGTCTGTGAAACCTTTCCGTGACCAAAATAAGACTTCCTATATATAAATCTTTACTTCGGACCATTCCGGAACTCCTCGTGACGTCAGGGATCTCATCGGGACTCGAACAACATTCGGTAACCACATACAAACTTCCTTTATAACCCTAGCGTCCCAGAACCTTAAGTGTGTAGACCCTACGGGTTCGGGAACCATCTGAGACATGACCGAGGCGTTCTCCGGTCAATAACCAACAGCGGGATCTGGATACCCATGTTGAATCCCACATGTTCCACGATGATCTCATCGGATGAACCACGATGTCAAGGACTCAATCGATCCGTATACAATTCCCTTTGTCTAGCGGCATTGTACTTGCCGAGATTCGATCGTCGGTATCCGATACCTTGTTCAATCTCGTTGCGGCAAGTCTCTTTACTCGTCCGTAACACATCATCCGTGATCAACCCCTTGGTCATTGTGCACATATGATGATGTCCTACGAGTGGGCGAGAGATACCTCTCCGTCACGGAGTGACAAATCGATCTCGATTCGTGCCAACCCAGACACTTTCGGAGATACATAATGCACCTTTATAGCCACCCGATTCGTTGTGGCGTTTGGTACACCAAAGCATTCCTCACGGTATCCGGGAGTTGCACAATCTCATGGTCTTAAGGAAATGATACTTGACATTTAGAAAAGCTTTAGCATCTGAACTACGATCTGTGCTAGGCTTAGGATTGGGTCTTGTCCATCACATCATTCTCCTAATAATGTGATCCCGTTATCAATGACATCCAATGTCCATGGTCAGGAAACCGTAACCATCTATTGATTAACGAGCTAGTCAACTAGAGGCTTACTAGGGAAATGGTGTTGTCTATGTACCCACACATGTATCTGAGTTTCCTATCAATACAATTATAGCATGGATAATAAACGATTATCATGAACAAGGAAATATAATAATAACTAATTTATTATTGCCTCTAGGGAATATTTCCAACAGTCTCCCACTTGCACTAGAGTCAATAATCTAGTTCACATCGCCATGTGATTAACACTCACAGGTCACATCGCCATGTGACCAACATCCAAAGAGTTTACTAGTGTCATTAAACTAATTTACATCATCATGTGATTAAGACTCAATGAGTTACGGGGTTTGATCATGTTTTGCTTGTGAGAGAGGTTTTAGTCAGCAGATGCGCAGCGTTCAGATCTGTATGTATACATAAATCTCTAGGTCATATTGTAAATGCTGCTTCACGCTCCACTTGGAGCTATTCAAATGGTTGCTCCACTATCGTATCCGGTTTGCTACTCGAGTCATTCGGATAGGTGTTAAAGCTTGCATCGACATAACCCTTTCGCCGAACTCTTTATCACCTCCATAATTGAAAACATGTCCTTATTTACTCCAAGGACAATTTTGACATTGTCCAATGATCCATTCTGGATCATTCTTGTACTATAGTGACTCATGGCAAGGCACACTTCGGTGTGGTGCACAGCATAGCATCTTGTAGAGCCTATGTCTAAGGCATAGGGGCGACCTTAATCCTTTCTCTCTTTTCTGCCATGGTCGAGCTTTAACTCTTAACTTCATACCTTACAACTCGGGCAAGAACTCCTTCTTTGGTGATCCATCTTGAACACCTTCAAGATTATGTCAAAGTATGTGCTCATTTGAAAGTACCATTAAGCGTTTTGATCTATCCTTATAGATCTTGATGCTCAATGTTCAAGTAGCTTAATCCAGGTTTTCTATTGAAAACACCTTTCAAATAACCATATGCTTTCGAGAAATTCTACATCATTTCGATCAACAATATGTCAACAACATATACTCATCAGAAATTCTATAGTGCTCCCACTCACTTCTTTGGAAATACAAGTTTCTCATAAACTTTGTATAAACCCAAAATCTTTGATCATCTCATCAGCGCACATTCCAACTCCGAGATGCTTACTCCGGTCCTTAGAAGGATCGTTGGAGCCAGCATAACTTTAGCATCCTTAGGATCGACAAAAACTTTCGATTGTATCACATACAACCTTTCCTTACAAAACTGGTAAGGAAACTCGTTTTGACATCCATCTGCATGATTTCATAAATGCAGCTAATGCTAACATGATTCCGCGGACTTAAGCATCGCTACGGATGAGAAAATCTCATCGTAGTCAACTCCTTGAACTTGTGGAAAACTCTTGCCACAAGTCGAGCTTCATAAACGGTGACATTACCGTCACGGCCATCTTCTTCTTAAAGATCCATTTATCTTAATGGCTTGCCGATCAGCAGGCAAGTCCACCAAAGTCCATGCTTTGTTACGATACATGGATCCTATCTCGGATTTCATGGCTTCTAACCATTTGTTGGAATATGGGCCCACCATTGCTTCTCCATAGCTCGTGGGTTCATTGTTGTCTAGCAACATGACATTCAAGACAGGATCACCGTACCACTCGAAGCGATCAGCGTCCTTGTCGTCCCTCGAGGTTGGTAGTGACTTGATCGAAGCTTCATGATCACTATCATAGCTTCTACTTCAATTGATGTAGGTGCCACAGGAACTTCCTGTGCCCTGCTACACTGGTTGAAGTGATGGTTCAATAACCTCATCAAGTCTCCACCATCCTCCACTCAATTCTTTCGAGAGAAACTTTTCCTCGAGAAAGGACCCGTTCTAGAAACAATCCCTATTGCTTTCGGATCTGAATTAGGAGGTATACCCAACCGTTTTGGGTGTCCTATGAAGATGCATTTATCCACTTTGGGTTGAGCTTATCAACCTGAAACTTTTCACATAAGCGTCGCAGCCCCAAACCTTTAAGAAAGCGACAACTTAGGTTTCTCCAAACCGTAGTTCAAGCGGTGTCGTTTCAGCGGAATTCGTGGTGCCCTATTAAAGTGAGTGCGGTTGTCTCTAATGCCTAACCCATGAGCGATAGTGGTAATCGATAAGAGACATCATAGTGCGCACCATATCCAATAGGGTGCAACTATGATGTTCGGACACACCATCACACTATGGTGTTCGGCGGTATTAATTGTGAAACAATTTCCACGGTGTCTTAATTGCGTGCCAAAGCTCGTAACTCAGATACTCATCTCTATGATCATATCATAGACATTTTATCCTCTTGTCACAATGATCTTTAACTTCACTCTGAAATTACTTGAACCATTCAATAATTCAGACTTTGTGTTTCATCAAGTAAATATACTCAACATCTACTCGAATCATCGTGAAGTCAAAACATAACGATATTCCTTTGCATGCCTCGGCACTCATTGGACTGCACATCAAAATGTGTTACTTCCAACAGGTTGCTACCTTGTTCCATCTTCTTTGAAACCGAGGCTTTTAGGTCATCTTGCCCATGTGGTATGATTTGCATATCTCAAGTGATTCAAAATCAAGTGAGTCCAAGCGATCCATCTGCATGGAGTTTCTTCATGCGTATACACCAATAGACATGGTTTGCATGTCTCAAACTTTTCAAAGCAGTGAGTCAAAGATCCATCAACATGGAGCTTCTTCATGCGTTTATACCAATATGACTTACATGGCGATTGCCACAAGTCGTGGTACTATCATTACTATCTTATATCTTTTGGCATGAAAATGTGTATCACTACGATCGAGATTCAATAAACCATTCCTTTTAGGTGCTAGACCATTGAAGGTATTATTCAAATTAACAGAGTAACCATTATTCTCCTTAAATGAATAACCGTATTGCGATAGACATAATCCAATCATGTCTATGCTCAACGCAAACACCAAATAACAATTATTTAGGTTTAAGACCAATCTTGATGGTAGAGGGAGCGTGCGATGCTTGATCATATCAACCTTGGAAACACTTCCAACACGTATCGTCAGCTCACCTTTAGTTAGTCTCTGTTTATTCCGTAGCTTTTGTTTCGAGTTACTAACACTTAGCAACCGAACCGGTATCTAATACCCTGGTGCTACTAGGAGTACTAGTAAAGTACACATTAACATAATGTATATCCGATATACTTCTATCGACCTTGCCAGCCTTCTTATCTACCAAGTATCTAGGGTAATTCTGCTCCAGTGGTTGTTCCCCTTATTACAGAAGCACTAGTCTCGGGTTTGGGTTCAACCTTGGGTTTCTTCACTGGAGCAGCAACTGATTTGCCGTTTCATGAAGTGTCCCTTCTTGCCCTTGCCTCTCTTGAAACTAGTGGTTTCACCAACCATCAACAATTGATGCTCCTTCTTGATTTCTACTTTCGCGGTGTCAAACATCGTGAATACCTCAAGGATCATCATATCTATCCCTGACATGTTATAGTTCATCACGAAGCTCTAGCAGCTTGGTGGCAATGACTTTGGAGAAACATCACTATCTCATCGGAAGATCAACTCTCACTCGATTCAAGTGATTGCTGCACTTTCGGACAATCGAGCACAAGCTCAATGATTGAGCTTTTCTCCCTTAGTTTGCATGCTAAGAAAATCGTCGGAGGTCTTATACCTCTTGGCGTGAGCACGACCTGAAATCCCAATTTCAGCCCTCGAAACATCTCATATGTTCATGACGTTTGACGTCTTTGGTGCCTCAACTCTAAACCGTTTAAGCGAACTATCACGTAGTTATCAAAGCGTGTATGTCCGATGTTCGTAACATCCACAAACCACGTTTGGGGTTCAGCACCTGGCGGTGCATTAAGGACATAAGCTTTCTCTTGTCGCATAATCGCTCTTGTCAACTTTCAATTATATTTTTCTAGGAACATATCTAAGCAGTGGAACTAAAGCGCGAGCTTACGACATAATTTGCAAAGATCTTTTGACTATGTTCGGGATAATTAAGTTCATCTCATGAACTCCCACTCGAATAGACATCCCTCTAGTCATCTAAGTGATTACATGATCCGAGTCAACTAGGCGTGTCCGATCATCACGTGAGACGGACTAGTCATCATCGGTGAACATCTTCATGTTGATCGTATCTACTATCGACTCATGCTCGACCTTCGGTCTCTTGTGTTCGAGGCTATGTGCATACATGCTAGGCTCGTCAAGCTAACCTAAGTGTTCTGCGTGTGTAAATCTGGCTTACACCGTTGTATGTGAGCGTAAGAATCTATCACACCCGATCATCACGTGGTGCTTGAAACAACGAACTTTACATAGCGGTGCACAGTTAGGGGAACACTTTCTTGAAATTTTAATGAGGATCATCTTATTTACTACCGTCATTCTAAGCAAATAAGATGCATAAACATGATAAACATCACATGCAATCAAATAGTGACATGATATGGCCAATATCATTTTGCTCCTTTGATCTCCATCTTGAGGCTCCATGATCATCATCGTCACCGGCATGACACCATGATCTCCATCATCATGATCTCCATCATCGTGTCTTCATGAAGTTGTCTGCCAACTATTACTTCTACTACTATGGCTACAAGTTAGCAATAAAGTAAAGTAATTACATGGCGTTGTATAATGACATGCAGGTCATACAATAAATAAAGACAACTCCTATGGCTCCTGCGGTTGTCATACTCATCGACATGCAAGTCGTGATTCCTATTACAAGAACATGATCAATCTCATACATCACATATCATTCATCACATTCTTCTTGGCCATATCACATCACATAGCATACCTGCAAAAACAAGTTAGGCGTCCTCTAATTGTTGTTTGCATGTTTTGATGGCTGCTATGGGTTTCTAGCAAACGTTTCTTACCTCATAAAACCACAACATGATATGTCAATTTCTATTTACCCTTCATAAGGACCCTTTTCATCGCATCCGATCCGACTAAAGTGGGATAGGCGGCACCGCTAGCCACCTTATGCACCAAGTGCATGTCGGTTAGTGGAACTGTCTCACGTAAAATGCGTGTAAGGTCGGTCGGGCGCTTCATCCCACAATACCGTCGAAACAAGATTGGACTAGTAACGGCAAGCATATTGAACAAAATCAGCGCCCACAACTACTTTGTGTTCTACTCGTGCAAAGAATCTACGCAATAGACCTAGCTCATGATGCCTTTGTTGGGGAGCGTGGCGAAATTCAAAATTTTCTCGTGTCACCAAGATCTATCTATGGAGAAACCAGCAGCGTGGGGAAGGAGAGTGCATCTACATACCCTTGTAGATCGCTAAGCGGAGCGTTCAAGTGGGCGGGGTTGATGGAGTCGTGCTCGTCGTGATTCAAATCACCGATGATCCTAGTGCGAGCAGACGGCACCTCCGCGTTCAACACACGTTCAGCCGGTGGCGTCTCCCATGCCTTGATCCAGCAAGGATAGAGGAGAGGTTGAGGAAGACTCCATCCAGCAGCAGCAGTGGCGTGGTGGTGGTGGAGGAGCATGGCAATCTGCAGGGCCGCCAAGCACTGCGGGAGAGGAGGAGGTGTCACGGGAGGGAGGAGGTGCCACGGGAGGAGGGAGGAGGTGCGAGGGGACTCGGTGTGGCTTCCCTCCTCCCCTCCACTATATAGGTGCAAGAGAGGGGCAGCCTTGCCCATTCCGCCAAGGAAGGGAGTGCGGCCAGAGGGGAGGTCCATCCTCCCAAGGCACCTCAGTGCCTTCCCCCTTGGACTCTTCCTCCCCAAGTCTCCTTGGCGCATGGGCCTCTTGGGGCTGGTGCCTTGGCCCATATGGGCCAGGTGCAACCCCAGCCCATGTGGCCCCAGGGCAGGTGGACCCCCGGTGGACCCCGGACCCCTTCGGCACTCCGGTACAATACCGATGTCTGTGAAACTTTTCCGGCGACCAAAATAAGACTTCCTATATATAAATCTTTACCTCTGGACCATTCCAGAACTCCTCGTGACGTCCGGGATCTCATCAGGGACTCGAACAACATTCGGTAACCACATACAAACTTCCGTTATAACCCTAGCGTCATGAACCTTAAGTGTGTAGACCCTACGGGTTCGGGAACCATCTTGAACATGACCGAGGCGTTCTCGGTCAATAACCAACAGCGGGATCTGGATACCCATGTTGACTCCACATGTTCCACGATGATCTCATCGGATGAACCACGATGTCAAGGACTCAATCGATCCGTATACAATTCCCTTTGTCTAGCGGCATTGTACTTGCCGAGATTCGATCGTCGGTATCCGATACCTTGTTCAATCTCGTTACGGCAAGTCTCTTTACTCGAATCCGTAACACATCATCCGTGATCAACCCCTTGGTCACATTGTGCACGATATGATGATGTCCTACCGAGTGGGCCGGAGATACCTCTCCGTCTGCGGAGTGACAAATCCAGTCTCGATTCGTGCCAACCAGCAGACACTTTCGGAGATACGGTAATGCACCTTTATAGCCACCCGATTACGTTGTGACGTTTGGTACACCAAAGCATTCCTACGGTATCCGGAGTTGCACAATCTCATGGTCTTAAGGAAATGATACTTGACATTTAGAAAAGCTTTAGCATCTGAACTACCACGATCTATGCTAGGCTTAGGATTGGGTCTTGTCCATCACATCATTCTCCTAATGATATTATCCGTTATCAATGACATCCAATGTCCATGGTCAGGAAACCGTAACCATCTATTGATTAACGAGCTAGTCAACTAGAGGCTTACTAGGGACATGGTGTTGTCTATGTACCCACACATGTATCTGAGTTTCCTATCAATACAATTATAGCATGGATAATAAGCGATTATCATGAACAAGGAAATATAATAATAACTAATTTATTATTGCCTCTAGGGCATATTTCCAACACTAATTACTATCGGGAACACCAACCGCTCGAGGCTTGAGGATGATGATTGTCTTGATATCATCTAGAACTACATATATGTGTGGCTATATCATCTAGAACTACATATGTGTGTGTGGCTATATCATCTAGAACTACATATGATGATTGTCATTGATATCATCTAGAACTACATATGATGATCGCCGTTGATATGACCTTGTCTGCTTGAGGATGCATATTGACTATGCATGAAATTATTATCTAGTACTCGCCGTTCCAAATTACTCATCGTGGTTTCAACTAAAACCACGACGAGTAATTAGACGAAAAATACTACCGATAACGGTTTATGAATTTGATATCTAGTAGCGATTACCTAGTATCTAGTTATGCGAAGGAAAATGATGAAAGATATAGCGATGGCGAGGACTGCGAAATCGCTTCTGACTAACTAATAGTAGCGTTGGAAAAAAAGCGGCTGCGATATAGTCATCGATAATAAGCGGAGTGCGGACGGCGCTACTACTAAGATTAATTATGGCGCCTTATTAGTAGCTGACCACCGGCGCTGCTGCTACCTCAAAACCGGCGCTACTACTAGGGTTTTCCTAGTAGTGCTCTCTCGTGGAGATCTATTTGATGTAGTCTTCTTTTTGCGGTGTGTTTGTTGAGACCGATGAATTGTGGGTTTATGATCCAGCTTATCTATGAATAATATTTGAATCTTCCCTGAATTCTTTTATGTATGATTGGTTATCTTTGCAAGTCTCTTGAATTATCCGTTTGGTTTGGCCAACTAGATTGGTAGTTCTTGCAATGGGAGAAGTGCTTAGCTTTGGGTTCAATCTTGCGGTGTCCTTTCCGGTGTGAGAAGGGCAGCAAAGGCACGTATTGTATTGTTGCCATCGAGGATATCAAGATGGGGTTTTATCATATTGCATGAATTTATCCCTCTACATCATGTCATCTTGCTTAAGGCGTTACTCTGTTTTTAACTTAATACTCTAGATGCATCTTTGGATAGTGGTCGATGAGTGGAGTAATAGTACTAGATGCGAGAATCGTTTGGTCTACTTGTCTCGGACGTGATGCCTATATGCATGATCATACCTAGATATACTCATAAATATGCTCAATTTTGTCAATTGCTCAACGATAATTTGTTCACCCACCATAGAATACTTATGCTCTTGAGAGAAGCCACTAGTGAAACCTATGGCCCCGGGTCTATTCTCATCATATCAATCTCCATCACTTTAATACTTGCTTTGTTTTTACTTTGCCTTTTACTTTTCACTTTGCATCTCTATATCAAAATACCAAAAATATTATCTATCATCTCTATCAGATCTCACTCTAAGTAAGTGACGGTGAAGGGATTGACAACCCCTAATCGCGTTGGTTGCGAGGTTATTGTTTTGTGCAGATGCGAGGGACTTGTCGTGGCCTCCTCTGGATTGATACCTTGGTTCTTAAAACTGAGGAAATATTTACGCTAATTTGTTGCATCATCCTCTCCTCTTGGAAATCCAGCGTAGTGCTCAAGAGGTAGCAAGAATAATTTCGGCGCCGTTCTTGAGCTCACGCATGAAACAAGTCAAGCACCATACCAAGTACCCATCACAATCCCTATCTCCGCATTACATTATTTGCCATTTGCCTCTCGTTTTCCTCTCCCCACTTCACCCTTGCCGTTTTATTAGCCCTCTCTTTCCCAACCTCCTCCTCTCTTTTCCGTTTGCCTTCCCGTTGCCATGGCGAATCAAAAAGAACTACGGGTTTCTCCCGAGCTCTAGTGCCTTGGATAACCCCTCTATCCTCTCTAAGCTCATAAATAATGATGCTATAGAAAGACCCATCGGGGTCACCAATGAGAAACTTGAATAATTTTGATGAGGATGACTCTGGAATTTTTAAGCTATTTACTTGATGGGTCTTTAAAAGATGCTTGGGATAGGTTACTTAGGATTAAGACTAGCTATGTGCCACAATATCAAATTGAAATTTACTTAAAAAGTTTTTATGTTGGCTTGCCGCTTCCTTCAAACAAGTTTTAGATTCCATCTTTGAAGAAGGTTTTCTTGAAGGGGATGCTATAGATACCTATGAAAGAATGAAAACTATATTTGGGCACCCCATGAATGATAAGGTTGAATCAACTACTCTCTTGTGCTTTTATCAAAATGAAATTATTAAAGAGATGAAGTCTAGTTTAGAGGCAAATTTCTGTAACATGCTTAATCATACTTATTCCATTAATGGCCATGTGCTTAACTTAAATACAAGAATGAATGCCATATAAAGGAGACCCCCCTCTCCGAATGCCAAAGATGGCAATACCTAGATCTATCCTTGCTTTTATGCCTAGCTAGGGGCGTTAAACGATAGCGCTTGTTGGGAGGCAACCCAATTTTATTTTTTGTTTTTGTTTTTGCTTCTGTTTAGGAATAAATAATCCATATAGTCTCTGTTTAGATGTGGTTTTATTTTTTAATTAGTGTTTGTGCCAAGCTAGACCTATTGGATCTTCTTGGATGATAGTTATTTGATCTTGCTGTAATTCCAGAAACTTTGCGCTCAGTGCCGAATTATTAAAATCACCAGAACGTGATAAAATACTGATTCAATTGCTGCTGATCAATAAGAAAATTATCTAGGTCGCCTAATTTTGGTAGATTTTTGGATTTACAGAAGTTTGCATTAGTTACAGATTACTACAAACTGTTCTGTTTTGACAGATTCTGTTTTTAGCGTGTTGTTTGCTTATTTTGATGAATCTATGGCTAGTAAAATAGTTTATAATCCATAGAAGTTGGAATGCAGTAGGTATAACACCAATATAAATAAAGAATGAGTTCATTACAGTACCTTAAATTAGTCTTTTGTTTTCTTTCTCTAGCAGACTCACGAGATTTCTATTGAGTTTTGTGTTGTGAAGTTTTCAAGTTTTGGGTAAATTCTTTTGATGGATTATGGAACAAGGAGTAGCAAGAGCCTAAGCTTAGGGATTCCCATGGAAACCCCAAGATAATCAAGGACACCAAAATTCAAAGCTTGGGGATGCCCGGAAGGCATCCCTCTTTAAATCTACTTCCATCGGTAATTTACTTGGAGCTATATTTTTATTCACCACATGATATGTGTTTTGCTTGGGCGTCTTGTATTATTTGTGTATTTGCTTGTTAGTTTACCACAATCATCCTTGTTGTACACACCTTTCTGAGAGAGCCATACATAAATTGGAATTTGATAGAATACTCTATGTGCTTCACTTATATCTTTTGAGCTTGATAGTTTTGCTCATAGTGCTTCACTTATATCTTTTAGCGTGATAATTTTTGCTCTAGTGCTTCACTTAGATCTTTTAGAACACGGTGGTGGATTTGTTTTAAAGAAACTATTGATCTCTCATGCTTCACTTAGATTATTTTGTGAGTCGTTAATAGCATGGTAATTTTCTTAATATTAATATACTTGGTATTCAAGATATGTGAAACTTTCTTTTGAGTCGTTGAATACTAAGAAAAGTTTGATGCTTGATAATTGTTTTGAGATATGGAGGTGATAATATCATAGTCGTGCTAGTTGAGTAGTTGTGAATTTGAGAAATGCTTGTGTTGAAGTTTGCAAATCCGTAGCATGCACGTATGGTTAAAGTTGTGTAACAAATTTGAAACATGAAGTGTACACGGCTTGTGCATCCTTATGAGTGGCGGTCGGGGAATGGCGATGGTCTTTTCCTACCAATCTATCCCCTAGGAGCATCTTGGCGTAGTACTTGATTTTGATGACTTCTAAATTTTGCAATAAGTATATGAGTTCTTTTGACTAATGTTGAGTCCATGGATTATCGCACTTTTACCTTTCGCCTTTGCTAGCCTCTCGGTACCGTGCATTGCCCTTTCTCACCTTGAGAGTTGGTGCAAACTTAGCGGTGCATCAAACCCGTGATATGATCGCTCTATCACATAAACCTCCTTATATCTTCCTCAAAACAGCCGCCATACCTACCTATTATGGCATTTCCATAGCCATTGCAAGATATATTGCCATGTAACTTTCCACCGTTCCGTTCATCATCATCATGACATACTTTACTTTTGTCATATTGCCATTGCATGATCATGTAGTTGACATCGTATTTGTGGCAAAGCCATCATGCATTATTTTTCATACATGTCACTCTTGATTCATTGCACCATCCGGTACACCGCGGAGCATTCATATAGAGTCATATCTTGTTCTAAGTTTGAGTTGTAATCCTTATGTTGTAATCAATAGAAGTGTGATGATCATCATTATTAGAGCATTGCCCAATCAAAACAAAAAGAAAGGCCAAAAATAAAAAAAAGAAAGGCCTAAAAAAAGAAAATAAATAAAAAGAGCAATGCTACTATCTCTTTTTCCACACTTGTGCTTCAAAGTAGCACCTTGTTCTTCATGTAGTGAGTCTCATATATTGTGCTTCAAAGTAGCACCATGTTTTTCATATAATGAGTCTCATAAGTTGTCTTTTTATACTAGTGGAATTTTTCATTATAGAACTTGGCTTGTATATTCCTCGATGAGGCTTCCTCAAATGCCCTAGGTCTTCATGAGCAAGCAAGTTGGATGCACAGCCTCTAGTTTTATTTTGTTGAGCATTCATAGCTCTAGTGCATCCGATGCATGGCAATCCCTACTCCTCATGTTGACATCAATTGATGGGCATCTCCATAGCCCGTTGATTATCCTCGTCAATGTGAGACTTTCTCCTTTTTTGTCTTCTCCACACAATCCCCATCATAATATTCTATTCCACCCATAGTGCTATATCCATGGCTCACGCTCATGTATTGCGTGAAGATTGAAAAAGTTTGAGATCATTTAAGTATGAAACAATTGCTTGACTTGTCATCGGGGGTATAGAAGTTGGGAACATCTTTTGTGTGAAGAAAATGAAGCATAACCTAACTATATGATTTTGTAGGGATGAACTTTCTTTTGCCATGCTATTTTGAGAAGACATGATTAATTTGATTAGTATGCTTGAAGTATTATTATTTTTATGTAAATATGAACTTTTGTCTTGAATCTTTCGGATCTGAATATTTATACCAGAATTAAGAAGATTTACATTGAAATTATGCCAAAGTATCACTCCGCATCAAAAATTCTTATTTTATCATTTACCTACTCGAGGACGAGCAGGAATTAAGCTTGGGGATGCCTGATACGTCTCCAACGTATCTATAATTTTTGATTGCTCCATGCTAACTGTTTTGGACTATATTGGGCTTTATTTTCCACTTTTATATTATTTTTGGGACTAACCTATTAACCGGAGGCCCAGCCCGAATTGCTGTTTTTTGCCTATTTGGTGTTTTGAAGAAACATAATATCAAGCAGTCCAAGCGGAATGAAACCTTTGGAAGCGTGATTTTCTCACGAATGTGATCGAGGGACTTGGACCCTACTCCAAGGAACGAAAAGGCGGTCACGAGGGTGGGGCGCGCCCCCGCCTCGTGGGCCCCTGTTGCTTCACCGATGTACTCCTTCCTCCTAGATATACCTCGTGCGAGCGATCGAGCAGGGCCAAAACCTAATTCCACCGCAACTTCCTGTATCCACAAGATCCCATCTTGGGGCCTATTCGGAGCTCCGCGGAGGGCATCCACCATGGAGGCTTCTACATCATCACCATAGCCCCTCAGGTGAAGTGTGAGTAGTTTACTTCAGACCTTGGGTCCATATCTAGTAGCTAGATGGCTCCTCTCTCTTTTGGATCTCAATACAATGTTCTCCCCTCTCTCGTGGAGATCTATTTGATGTAATCTTCTTTTTGCGGTGTGTTTGTTGAGACCGATGAATTCTGGGTTTATGATCCATCTTATCTATGAATAATATTTGAATCTTCTCTGAATTCTTTTATGTATGATTGGTTATCTTTGCAAGTCTCTTCGAATTATCCGTTTGGTTTGGCCAACTAGATTGGTAGTTCTTGCAATGGGAGAAGTGCTTAGCTTCGGGTTCAATCTTGTGGTGTCCTTTCCCAGTGACAGAAGGGGCAGCAAGGCACGTATTGTATTGTTGCCATCGAGGATAACAAGATGGGGTTTTTATCATATTGCATGAATTTATCCCTCTACATCATGTCATCTTGCTTAAGGCGTTACTCTGCTTTTAACTTAATACTCTAGATGCATGTTGGATAGCGGTCGATGAGTGGAGTAATAGTAGTAGATGCAGAATCGTTTCGGTCTACTTGTCTCGGACGTGATGCCTATATACATGATCATACCTAGATATACTAATAAATATGCTCAATTTTGTCAATTGCTCAACAGTAATTTGTTCACCACCGTAGAATACTTATGCTCTTGAGAGAAGCCACTAGTGAAACCTATGGCCCCCGGGTCTATTCTCATCATATCAATCTCCATCACTTTAATACTTGCTTTGTTTTTACTTTGCCTTTTACTTTCACTTTGCATCTCTATATCAAAATACCAAAAATATTATCTATCATCTCTATCGGATCTCACTCTCATAAGTGACCGTGAAGGATTGACAACCCCTAATCGCGTTGGTTGCGAGGAGCTATTGTTTTGTGCAGGTGCGAGGGACTTGTCGTGGCCTCCTCTGGATTGATACCTTGGTTCTCAAAAACTGAGGAAATACTTACGCTACTTTGCTGCATCATCCTCTCCTCTTGGGAAATCCAGCAGTGCTCAAGAGGTAGCATAGACCCTATGGCGAGGCATAGGGGCGACACTCATCTTTTCTCTATCTTCTACCGTGGTGGGACATTGAGCGAGCTCAATTTCACACCTTGCAACAGGCAGAACCCTTCTTGTACCGATCCATATTGAACTTCTTCAATATCTTATCAAGGTATGTGCTTTGTGAAAGACCTATGAGGCGTCTTGATCTATCTCTATAGATCTTGATGCCTAATATGTAAGCTTCTCCAAGGTCCTTCATTGAAAACACTTATTCAAGTGGGCCTTTATGCTCTCCAAGAGTTCTATATCATTTCCCATCAACAGTATGTCATCCACATATAATATGAAATGCTACTGAGCTCCCACTCAGTTTCTTGTAAACACGGGCTTCTCCATAAGTGCGCATAAACCCAAGCGCTTTGATCATTTCATCAAGCGAATGTTCTAACTCGAGATGCTTGCACCAGCCCATAGATGGGCGCTGGAGCTTGCATACCTTGTTAGCATTCTTAGGATCGACAAAACCTTCGGCTGCATCATATACAATTCTTCCTTAAGAAAGCCGTTAAGGAATGCTGTTTTGGCGTCCATTTGCCATATCTCATAATCGTTGAATGCGGCAATTGCTAACATGATTCAGACGGACTTAAGCCGCTTCTGGTGAGAAGGTCTCATCGTAGTCAACCCCTTGAACTTGTCTATAACCCTTAGCGACAAGTCGAGCTTTGTAGATGGTAACATTACCATCGCGTCCGTCTTCTTCTTAAAGATCCATTTATTTTCTATCGCTCGCCGATCATCGAACAAGTCTGTCAAAGTCCATACTTTGTTTTCATACATGGATCCTATCTTGGATTGCATGGCTTCAAGCCATTTGTTGGAATCTAGGCCGCCATCGCTTCTTCATAGTTAAATAGGTTCACCGTTGTCTAACAACATGATTTCCGGGGCGGGGTTGCCATACCATTCGGTGTGGAGCGTGTCCTCGTGGACCTCTGAAGTTCGTAGCAACTTGATCCGAAATACCTTGATCATCATCATTAACCTCCTCTCTAGCGGTGCAGGCATCACAAGAACATCTTCTGAGCTGCGCTTCTTTCCGCTTCAGAGGCGTTACTTCATCAAGTTCTACTTTCCTTCCACTTACTTCTTTCGAGGAGAAACTCTTTCTCGAAAGGATCCATTCTTAACAACAAAGATCTTGTCTTGGATCTGAGGTAGAAGGTATACCCAATGGTTTCCTTATGGTATCCTATGAAGGCGCTTTTTCCGACTTGGGTTCGAGCTTTTAAGGCTGAAGTTTCTTGACATAAGCATCGCATCCCCAAACTTTCGAAGCGACGACTTAGGTTTCTTCCCAAACCATAATTCATACGGTGTCGTCTCAATGGATTTCGGCTGAGCCCTATTTAAAGTGAATCGTGGTCTCTAAAGCATAGCCCCAAAATGAGGCGGTAGATTGGTAAGAGACATCATAGATCGCACCATATCCGATAGAGTGCGATTCTGACGTTCGGACACACCATTACGATGAGGTGTTCGAGGAGGCGTGAGTTGTAAACGATTCCACATTTCCTTAAGTGTGTGCCAAATTCGTGACTTAAATATTCCCTCCACGATCGATCGTAAGAACTTTATTTTTACATCACGTTGATTTTCAACCTCACTCTAAAATTCCTTGAACCTTTCAAGGTCTCGGACTTGTGTTTAATTAAGTAGACATACCCATATCTACTCAAGTCATCGGTGAGGTGAGAACATAATGATAGCCACCAGCGTGCCTCAATGCTCATTGGACCCTTTTACATCGGTATGTATGATTTCCAATAAGTTGGTTGCTCGCTCCATTGTTAGGAGAAGCGGAGTCTTGGTCATTTACCCATGAGGCATGGTTCACGTGTCAAATGATTAAGTAATCAAGAGACTCCAAAGTCCATCTGCATGGAGCTTCTTCATCGTTTGACAACAATGTGACCAAAGGCGGCGATGCCACAAGTGCGTGGGACTATCATTATCAACCTTACATCTTTTGGTATTCACACTATGAATATGTGTAACATCACGTTAAAGATTCATTAAGAATAAACCATTGACCAGCGGGGCATGACCATAAAACATATCTCTCATATAAATAGAACAACCATTATTCTCGGTTTAAATGAGTAGCCATCTCGTATTAAGCGAGATCCGGATACAATGTTCATGCTCAAAGCTGGCACTAAATAACAATTATTGAGGTTTAAAACTAATCCCGTAGGAAAATGTAGAGGTAGCGTGCGGCGTGGCGATCACATCGACCTTGGAACCATTCCGGCAGCGCATCGTCACCTCGTCGCCGATCTCCGCTTATTCCGCAGCTCTGTTTTGAGTTACAAATATGAGCAACGCACGGTATCAAATACCGAGGAGCTACTACAGTCTTTGGTAAGGTACACATCAATTACATGTATATCACATATACCTTTGGTGTTGCCAGCCTTCTTGTCCGCTAAGTACTTGGGGCAGTTCCGCTTCCAGTGACCACTTCCCTTGCAATAAAAACACTCAGTCTCAGGCTTGGGTCCATTCTTTGGTTTATTCTCGGCAGCTTGCTTGCCGGCCGCGGCACCTCCCTTGCCGTCTTTCTTGAAACCCTTTTTACCCTTTCCCTTCTTGAACTTAGTGGTTTTATTCACCATCAATGCTTGATGTTCCTTTTTGATTTCCACCTCCGCTGATTTCAGCATTGAATATACTTCAGGAATGGTTTTCTCCATCCCCTGTAGATTGAAGTTCATCACAAAGCTCTTGTAACTTGGTGGAAGCGACTGAAGGATTCTGTCAACAACCGCGTCATCCGGGAGATTAACTCCCGGTGAGATAGCGGTTATACACCTTCAACCATTTGAGTATGTGCTCATTGCAGAACTATTCTCCTCCATCTTACAACTGTAGAACTTGTCGGAACTTCATATCTCTCGACCGGGCATGAGCTTGGAAAACCATTCTCAGCTCTTGGAACATCTCATATGCTTCGTGCTGCTCAAAACATTTTTGGAGCCCGGTTCTAAGCTGAAAAGCATGCTGCCTTTGAGCGAGGAGTAATCATCAACACCACCTTAGCGTTCATAACGTCTTGGTTAGTTGGGCGTGTGCATCACCTAGCGGTGCTTCTAGGACATATGCTTTCTTGGCAGCTATGAGGATGATCCTCAAGTTCGGACCAGTCCGTATAGTTGCTACCATCGTCTTTCAGCTTGGTTTTCTCTAGGAGCGTGTTGAAGTTGAGGTTGACATGGCGTTGGCCATTTGATCTACAAGATATATTTGCAAAAGTTTTAGACTAAGTTCATGATAATTAAGTTCATCTAATCAAATTATTTAATGAACTCCCACTCGAATGAGACATCCCTCTAGTCATCTAAGTGATACATGATCCGAGTCAACTAGGCCGTGTCCGATCATCACGTGAGGCGGACTAGTCATCATCGGTGAACATCTTCATGTTGATCGTATCTTCTATATGACTCATGTTTGACCTTTTGCTCTCTTGTGTTCGAGGCCATATGCATACATGCTAGGCTCGTCAAGTCAACCTAAGTGTTTTGCATGTGTAAATCTGGCTTACACCGTTGTATGTGAATGTTAGAATCTATCACACCCGATCATCACTTGGTGCTTGAGACAACGAACTTTACACATAGCGCACAATTAGGGAACACTTTCTTGAAATTATTATGAGGATCATCTATTTATGCTACCGTTGTTCTAAGAAAATAAGATGCAAAAACATGATAAACATCACATGCAATCAAATAGTGACATGATATGGCCAATATCATTTTGCTCCTTTGATCTCCATCTTGAGGCACCATGATCATCATCGTCACGGCATGACACCATGATCTCCATCATCGTGTCTTCATGAAGTTGTCTCACCAACTATTACTTCTAATACTATGGCTAACGGTTTAGCAATAAAGTAAAGTAATTACATGGCGTTATTCATTGACACATAAGTCATACAATAAATTAAGACAACTCCTATGGCTCCTGCGGTTGTCATACTCATCGACATGCAAATCGTGATTCCTATTACAAGAACATGATCAATCTCATACATCACATATATATCATTCATCACATACTTTTGGCCATATCACATCACGGCGGCATGCTACAAAAATAAGTTAGGCGTCCTCTAATTGTTGTTGCAAAATTTTTACATAGCTGCTACAGGTTTCTAGCAAAAGCGTTTCTTACCTCGCCAAAACCACAATGTGATATGCCAATTTCTATTTACCCTTCATAAGGACCCTTTTCATCAAATCGATCCGACTAAAGTGGGAGAGACATACACCTGCTAGCCACCTTATGCAACTAGTGCATGTCGATCGGTGGAACTTTGTCTCACGTAAGTGTACGTGTAAGGTCGGTCCGGGCGCTTCATCCCCGATGCGCCCGAATCAAGATAAGACTAGTAGCGGCAAGTAAATTGACAATATCGGCGCCCACAACAAACTTGTGTTCTACTCGTGCATAGAAACTACGCATAGACCTAGCTCTGATACCCTGCTGGGGATCGTGGCAGAAATTTAAAATTTTCTCGCATCACCAAGATCAATCTATGGAGTCATCTAGCAGAGAGAGAGAGAGAGAGTGCATGTACATACCCTTGTAGACCTTGGCGGAAGCGTTCAAAGAAGCGGTGTTGATGGAGTCGTACTCGTCGTGATCCAAATCACCGATGATCCTAGCACGAGCAGACGGCACCTCCGCGTTCAACACACATCTGGTTGGGAAGACATCTCCTCCTTCTTGATCCATCAAGGGAAGGAGAGGTTGATGGAGATCCATGACATGGCCGAGGTGGTGAAAGCGGCGGGGATCTCGGCGGGGCCGCCAAGCTCGCGAGAGGAGAGGTGTTATGGGGGAGAGAGGCGCCGGGGCTTGGGTGCGCAGCCCTCCTTCCCCTCTATATATAGGGGCCTTGAGGCGCCGGCCCCTAGAGATCCAATCTCAAGGGGGCGGCCAGGGGACTTGCCCCCAAGTCGGTGGGCGCCCCCCCGAGTTTCAACCCTAGGCGCGGGGAGGCCCATGGGCGCACCAGCCCACCGAGGCTGGTTCCTTCCACTTCAGCCCATGGGGCCCTCGGGATAGGTGGCCCCACCGGTGGACCCAGGACCCTTCCGGTGGTCGGTACAATACAGTGACCCGAAACTTTCCGGTGGCGGCCTGGACTTCCTATATACAAATACTTACCTCCGGACCATTCCGGAACTCCTCGTGACGTCCGGGATCTCATCCGGGACTTTGAACAACTTTCGGGTTACCGCATACTAATATGTCTACAACCCTAGCGTCACCGAACCTTAAGTGTGTAGACCCTACGGGTTCGGGAGACACGTAGACATGACCGAGACGAATCTCCGGTCAATAACCAACATCGAGATCTGGATACCCATGTTGGCTCCCACATGCTCCTCGATGATCTCATCTGATGAACCACGATGTCGAGGATTCAATCAATCCGTATACAATTCCCTTTGTCAATCGATGCGTTACTTGCGAGATTCGATCGTCGGTATCCCAATACCTTGTTCAATCTCGTTCTTGGCAAATCACTTTACTCGTTCCATAATGCATGATCCTGTGACCAACCACTTGGTCACATTGAGCTCATTATGATGGCGCATTACGAGTGGGCTCGGAGATACCTCTCCGTCATCGGGTGACAAATCCAGTCTTGATCTGTGCCAATCCAGCAGACACTTTGGAGATACATGTAGTGTACCTTTATAGCCACCCGATTCGTTGTGGCGTTTGGTACACCAAAGCACTCCTACGGTATTCAGGAGTTGCACGATCTCATGGTCTAAGGAAATGATACTTGACATTAGAAAAGCTCTATCAGACGAACTACATGATCTTGTGCTATGCTTAGGATTGGGTCTTGTCCATCACATCATTCTCCCAATGATGTGATCCTTTTATCAATGACATCAAATGTCCATGGTCAGGAAACTGTAACCATCCATTGATCAACGAGCTAGTCAACTAGAGGCTCACTAGGGACATGTTGTGGTCTATGTATTCACACATGTATTACGATTTCCGGATAACACAATTATAGCATGAACAACAGACAATTATCATGAACAAGGAAATATAATAATCATTTTATTATTGCCTCTAGGGCATATTTCCAACATCCATCACAACTAACTACCAATCCATGAAAACAACCCCTAGCATACTACAAATCCATCTCCACTAGCTATCAGAACATCACATTCTCTCATATTGTCAGTGTATAATGCTACAACATGGTCAGAGATCTAGCCCTACTACATGCTCATAGATCTAGCTACAAAAGTGCAGAGAAGGGCCGATCAAACTCACAGCCATCAGTGCAGCTGGAAGGAGGCGTGAAACAGGTCAGAGAAGAGGAGGACACGAGTCGCCGCTGTCGTGGACCGCGGGCCGGAGAAGAAGCATTGCATACCCACTCGTCGGTGTGGACCAGCTTGCGAGGCAGGGAGCTTGAAAGGGGAATAGTGGCGAGAGTTTAAATGGTGAGGTCAAGGTGGCTATATAGGCCAACGAATCATCCCCCACCGCTTTTCGAGGAGGAGCGCATGAGATCGCGCTATCTTCATGGTCACATGAGCTCGGTGCCGCGTTCCCCTTCTCTGCATCGCCCAATTCAGGCTCATTAGAAACTATCGATTGATTAGTTCCTAAGCGGGCCTGGCTGGGAGGTGCTTTTAAGTCGGTGTGATGTAGCCTAAATAGTTAATCTGAGACAACCAAGTAGTCAATTTAGTAAACGCGAACTGGTTAGAGCTCAATGTGGGCAACCAAACACGCCCTAAAGAATAAGAGTCTCTGAATTATATAGGAGATTAAAGACATAGAAATAGGAAAGCCACTAGTGTGAATTTCTATAAGATTACAAAACAATTTTGTGAAATGCATTTCAATGGTGCACATGAATTTTGAAGGATTGATGAGAGAAAGTAGAGAGAGATAGAGTTCAATGGCCATTAAAATTCTCAAAAAATAATGAGTAGAAATACTAATTGGCGAATGTTCCTGGGAGGTGGATGGCAAGAAAACACATTTTCCTTCCAGTCTTAGTTGCGACGCAAGATCAAGCGCTGGCAATTTCTACCCATTTTTGGCTCAACATTTCCTTCTTTCCAGCAAATGGTGTGTGTCTCTGAAGAAAATATCATGCGTCTCTAAAGAAAATTGCCAGCAAAAACGTTCGTAGATGTGACCCCTAACAACGAACGTTTGCTAGGGGTCCATAAAATTATATGAGGTTTAAGCTCATGTTAAGATTTATATGGAATGAAGAGCATAGAATTTGGTGAACCCAATCTAACAATCTAAAGGTTCTATAAAAATAAAAATCATTATGGACAATCCTCGAAAACTTCGTTATGAATTTATTCTAAAAAACTCATATGCATTTGTTTCAATCCAAAGAGGTTATGTATCGATATATGGAGCTTTATTGAGATAATATGAGCGTTTACAATCAGCCATTAGCTGCTTATTAGAAAATCAACACTCTCGGCAAGACAACTCTATGTAACACCAAGTACGGTAGCGTCTAGCACAAAGATGAATAGGTCATTAGCATTCATGTTAGCATGCTAAATCAGGAAAGGATGGAAAACTAGAGCACCCCCTATTTGTCGACGGATAGGTGCAACAATGGACTGTGTGTTATTGCGTGAAGACAGAGATCCACTATCTCTATATTGTCCATTTCCATTTCCATCATCACATGTGAGAAGCTCAAAGTCGAGCAAAAATAGCACCTTCTCAAAATGCTAAGGAGCTCGGTGATCATCCTTATGATAATTTTCTAGGTGATGAACTGTAGATAAAGAGAATACATTATCTACATTATGTCACTTTGATTAATTGATTGCTATGTTTTTACTTAATAGTTAGATATGCATGTTGATAGTGGTTTGGTGGAGTATTAGCTTTAGATGCGGTTGGATAACGGTCTATGGATAAAAGGACATAATGCATGTAAGCAATCATGAACATGTATGATCATAACATAAGCACTCAATTTAATTGATACGCAACTGGAATTTGTTTACCACACCTATGCTTTTATGGAGATATTTGCTAGTGAAATTATGGATCCTGGTCCTTTATTCACGATAATCACAACCTCGATCACATTATTTTCCATATTTTTACAACCTGAACTTTTACTTTCATCACTTGCAAAGACAATTTCAGACCACACAATACATGAATCTTTGTAACTAGCAAAGGTAGTGAAAGCTAGTGAGTCGACAATCTCACTAGTCTAAGTTGGGGACCAAGAGAAGTCTTCTAGTAGTGTGCATGTATTGATCATTGACCTTTGAAAGAACTCCACATATTGATACATTGGTTTTCAACTAAGAGAAACTTGCTTGCGATGAGAAGCCCTTACACTTGAGGGCCCAACAAATATTCATCTAACATGCACCATATTAGCAAGGAGATATAAGAAAGAAGTGTGACACATGGTTTCATTAATTCTGAGGCGTCTTCTTGGACACGATTACAACCTCTGGTCAAAAACTTAATTAAGATGGTCTCAAATGGAAGTGATCTCTACATGAAAAAGTTTACGTAATGTCACATGAACATCTTTGAAGTTTGGGCCATCGCCATCGATCTCATCTCGAGGGCGGAGTTTTGCTCGAAGTACTAGATTTTGTATGGAAACCTTTGTTAAACCAATTAGGACTCAAGACAGCCTCATATGAGAAAAGTTTATACATGAATTGTCTTAGTCTCGTCAAAACGATTCCAAGGCCGTATGCAAAAGTTGGAGCCAATGCACTGTGGACCTATCATGAGTAAAAACTGGCTCGGGGCATCAGACACCCGTGTGGGTGATGTCTGATGGGTCGCGCAAGCGATTCGGTCCTCAAGATGACCTCGAATCGAAAAACATTCAACATGAAAGTTGTTCATCTCATCGAAACGGTTAGATTTTCTTTTGGGCGCATCTTCACCCGAGGTAAATTGTGACATGTGAGTAAAAAGCCGAACTGATGTCTCGGACTTGCCTAAATCCGAGTTCGATTAATTTTGAAAAGATTTGGGCGGGATTTGGAGTCCTTTTCTTATCTGAAATTCCAGCCGCCTCATAAATAGATGAGAGGTGACGGACGATTGAACAACACACAATCGATCAATTCAATCTACCACTTTTTACCTTTTATCTTTTCTCCTTAACCCTAGTTCTTCTTCTTCTCGTTTTTTGTTCGTTCTTCGTTTGCAGGGCAGCGAACCTCGAGGCCCTAGGGCGATCAGGTCGACCTAGGGCAGTCCATAGCCGCCGCGTGCCCTGGGGTCCCTCCCGGGCGTGTGGGGTTTTGGGTCTACAAAGGCGCCCGCCGGATTGCTTGCGTACCGCGCTTCAGGATGAGTCTCCTTTTGTTGGAAATATGCCCTAGAGGCAATAATAAAAGGATTATTATTATATTTCCTTATTTCGTGATAATTGTCTTTTATTCATACTATAATTGTATTCAGGAAATCTTAATACGTGTGAATACTTAGACCACAACATGTCCCTAGTGAGCCTCTAGTTGACTAGCTCGTTGATCAATAGATAGTCATGGTTTCTGACTATGGACATTGGATGTCATTGATAACGGGATCACATCATTAGGAGAATGATGTGATGGACAAGACAATCCTAAGCATAGCACAAGATCGTGTAGTTCGTTTTGCTAGAGCTTTTCCAATGTCAAGTATCTCTTCCTTAGACCATGAGATCGTGTAACTCCGGATACCGTAGGAGTGCTTTGGGTGTACCAAAGCGTCTGGCGTGCGGGTGACTATAAAGGTGCACTACAGGTATCTCTGAAAGTGTCATTGGGTTGACACGGATCGAGGCAGGATTTGTCACTCCGTATTACGGAGAGGTATCCTTGGGCCCACTCGGTAGTGCATCATCATAATGAGCTCAAAGTGACCAAGTGTTTGGTCACGGGATCATGCATTCTGATGCGAGTAAAGTGACTTGCGGTAATGAGATTGAGCGAGTATTGGGATACTGAAGCGATCGAATCTCGGGCAAGTAACATACCGTCGACAAAGGGAATAGTATCGGGGTTGCTTGAATCCTCGACATCGTGGTTCATCCGATGAGATCATCGAGGAGTATGTAGGAGCCAACATGGGTATCCAGATCCCGTTGTTGGTTATTGACGGAGGCCGTCTCGGTCATGCGCATGTCTCCGAACCGTGGGTCTACACATAAGGTCGGTGGCGCTAGGGTTGTATGAATATGAGTATGCAGCAAACCGAATGTTGTTTGGAATCCGGATGAGATCCGGACGTCACGAGGAGTTCGGAATGGTCGGAGGTAAAGAATTATATATAGGAAGTGCTGTTTGACCATCGAGAAAGTTTAAGGTCACCGGTATTGTCTGGGACCACCGGAAGGTCGAGGTCCACGGGTGGGGCCACCTATCCGGAGGGCCCGTGGGCTGAAGTGGGGAGGGAACCAGACCTGGCGGGCTGGTGCGCCCCTTGGGCCCCTAACGCCTAGGGTTGGAAACCCTAGGGTGGGGCGCACCACTTGCCTTGGGGCACTCCACCCCACAGCGCCCATGCCAGGAGATTCAATCTCGGGGCGGCGCCCCCCTGAGGGGCCTATATAAGGAGGGGGAGGAGGAGGCGCACCACAGTCTATCGCCTCCCTCCCCTGCTACACCTCTTCCTCCTCCCATGGTTGCTTGGCGAAGCCTGCAGAATCTGCTGCTTCCACCACCACGCCCGTCGTCTTTGCTGGATCATCATCAACCTCTCCTTCCCCTTGCTGGATCAAGGCGGAGGAGGCGTCACGCTGACCGTCGTGTGTTGAGCGGAGGTGCCGTTTGTTCGGCGCTAGGATCTCCGGTGATTTGGATCACGGCGAGCGACTCCCTCAACCCGTTCACTTGAGCAGCTTCGCTCATGATCTACAAAGGTATGTAGATGCACTCCTGTCACTCGTTGCTAGATGAACTAATAGATGGATCTTGGTGAGCGTAGGAAATTTTTATTTTAGCGTTCTAGCGGTGGCATCATGAGCCGGTCTGTCGTAGTTCTCTATTGCGCGAGTAGAACGAAAATCAGTTGTGGGCGTAGATGTTGTCAACTTTCTTGCCATTACTAGTCTTATTTTGCTTCAGCGGTATTGTGGGATGAAGCGGCCCGGACCAACCTTACGTGCGCTTACATGAGGCAGGTTCCACCGGTGACATGCACTAGTTGCATAAGGTGGCTAGCGGTGTCTGTCTCTCCCACTTTACACTACTAGGAAAAGGCCTATTAATGGCGCACCTAGTTTGGCCATTAATGGCGCATTAGTGGTCGCCATTAGTGCCACACCATTAGTATATTTTACTAATGGCGCACCGCTGATGCGCCATTAGTATCTGATATATAATGGCGCACCTTGGATCGCCATTAGTATATCTCTGATCGCCATTAGTATGCCTCCCGAGGGCCATGTATACCAGTGCTTTGGCATACTAATGGCGCTGGCAAGATCGCCATTAGTAACCGTCATACTAATGGCGCCTTTGTTTAATGATCGCCATTAGTATCCTTTGGCATACTAATGGCGCCTATGATGTGATCGCCATTAGTATGAATATTAGGTTTTTATTTTTTTATTTTCTGTTTTTTGCACAGGTTACAAAATGTATAATTGGACAAAATATAGACAGCACACAACAACAACAGATTCATCGAATACAATAAAAGATTAGTCTCTGAATACAATTTATCATATTAGTCTCTGAATACAATTCATCATATTAGTCTCCGAATTGAAAAGACCGAACAAAGATAGAACATTATATTACAAGTCTCGAGACCGAGAGTAGCGAGTTTGTCTTCACATTACAAGTCGATATCGATCATCTAAACTGCCATCACATAGAAGAGAGTTGCGGTCAACACGATGAGCATCATCACGATGAAACTCGTCTTCATCCGGTTCCTCTAACGCCCCCTCCCCTCTCCCGCTAGATAGCGGGCGTATCTAGATTCGGCCTCGGCCATAGTGGTGTACCCTTTGTAACTGTTACCGCTGAATCGGTGAACCTGTCTCCGACACTCCTCCCGGTCGTCGTAGACTCAGGAACCTTACCCTTGTACCACGACATCGGCGGCATCGCTATGCACTAGCCAAGCAAGCGTTAGTACCAATTCACGAGACAATACATAAGCAATATATAAGTATGCAGCGAGCGATCGGAAGAAAAGCAAGACATTAATAGCATCGATTACATCTAAGTTGAGCGAATCTCGAAACCAAAGAGACATACTACAAGTTCATTAAAGTTTAATTACAACATGAGCCATTCGATGTTTGAGAACTGAACAGACATCACTGCTTTCGACTCGACTCAAGGCACGGGCGTGGATGAAGCCGCCGTCTATCGTTAAGTCATGAAAGAATGGGCGTTGTCAGCCTGCATTGTAGCATTGTGTCGATGTCACTGTTGGACGGTTGATTTCGAGGTAGAACTGCCCAGTGCGAAGGACATCTTGATGGATGATTTCCGCAAACTCATTGGATGCGAAAGAATTCTTGTCGATGTCGCGTCTGGATTGCCGACACGCTCGCGGCCCAATCTTTGAGTTTACTCGGTGGCGAAGTTGATGATGGTCGTCGATCGCCGCATGTGATGGATGGCGTAGTAGGCACCTTCGACCGCCGGTGACTGCTTGGCGTGGCGAGCGTCGTATTGTGGGAGAACACGTGCTTGCCGTGCTACGAATAGGCCTGGTGAAGGTGCCTCCAGTTAGGCGTGGCAGGGAGAACATCATCAAGAACCTTCTTGACATTTGTGTAGTCTACGTTCGTTGACGGTCGGAATTGAAATCGTGGCCATGGAATATTTGGGGCTTAGGAGGATGGCGTGCAATGTGTGTCCTGCAGAAAACACGGAATGTTAAAGAAAAAGCGATCGAAATCTAAGAATTCATATGTTACGGGCGGTTGAGGAGGACTTACTCGGGAAAGTAAGGCGAGAAGTTATCCTTATCTTGGTTTTCGAATGGCGCCTTGAGGTAGAACTTCGCGACTTGCGGTCCCAGTGCTGCCCAAGATCTTGTACGCATGTTGAAGGGTCGACTATCACGATGTCCGGGGTCTTATCGCGAATGATCCACATCTCCATACTCAGCGAAAATAGCGAGCGAAGGTGTAGTGCAGCGGATGAAGGTTCAACATAGCGTGGATGTCATCAAACCGCGGGGCGATAAATGCGCCCGATGGAGTTATCCACAAAGCCCTTGCCCTCGGCACCTTAGCCCGAAACCGGGTATGCCACATCCTTCTCTACGAGGCGCGCTTCTCCAAAGAAAGAACAACATCATCAGACTCCGCATAGCACGGTTGCAGCATTGAGCATATTTGTCGGTAGCATCGCCCTACCGCCACATGCACCCTCCTCGAGATATCCTCGGTGAAGGTGGCCCGTCTGAAGCACGGATCGTACTCGGTGCGGCTGGCCGCACCCTTGTTAGTCTTTCTTTTGCGTGCCTTCTTCTTCTCTGTAATGGGACCGAGTTCGCTCACAGACTGCCTTCTTGAGTGTGTTGGGGCTGATAATATTTACGCACCTCGCCTATCGAGGCTCGGTGAAGTCGGCAGTGGGCGTCTCACGAGCTGAGCAGCGAGGGCGGCGCTGTTGCAACAGCTTCTCCAGCGGTACCAGCTAGATCGCGCCGTCTCTTTTGTTGGGTTGGGTTCTTGAAGGAGGCCCCATGAAGTCGCCACCGTACCCATGATCGGCAAAATCTTGATCGGCGTTGGCAAATGTATCGTCGTCGTCGTCGTTACGATCTGTGCCATATGCATGTTTGGATCGATGGCATAGGGATGTCGGCACCGTTCGGCGGTCTTGCCATGGGGCCGACTTAGCGGCAACACGGTGGCGGTGTTGTCTTTGGGGTGGTGTCCCCGCCCCTAAGCGAATCTGGCTCTTGGCCAAAGCGAGGGCCAGCTCAGGCGGCGGCCGAGGTCATCACGTCATCATCGTCGGCCCGGCCAGGTTGAATCGGAGGTAACAACTCGTCGCAGCCTGGCAGCACCGAACCAGTTCAACCCTAAACAAGTTGGGTGGCATCTGGGTACCGTGGAACAAGGGTTGCCGGTTGAGCGATTTTGCCCTTGGCGACATCGACCAACTCATTGTTCACGAAGTGCGGAGGAGAGTGCAGGCGTCGGCGGCGCCCTGCGAAAACATGTAGGCGTCGGGGATGCCCGATCAAAGGCAAGGAGATGAAGTCCTCGACGAGAGAGCAGTTAGTTACCGTGATGATGGCGTCGAGCTCGGCTAATGTCGAGCACCGCCAGCGGCGTGCACGATTGACGGAGGGCGCTTGCTGCGAAGGTGCGGCGGCGTACACCAGGTGCATTAAGCTCCGTGCGGCGTTGGAGACACCAATGCCGCCTCCGCCGGAGACACCAATGGCCCGCCATCGCATTCTGCGAGTTGCTGGCCGTGAAGCTAGGAATCGAGGCGGCCCTGTTGGCGCCCGCAATCACGCACTCAACCCCTGGATCAAGGTAGGCACAATGGCGGTGATCGTCGCTCAGAGTTGTTGTTGCACTTGCTCTTGGACAATCTCCGGAATCCGCGCCACTGTGCCTTGAGTTCTTGAACCTCGTGCTTTGGCTTTCGAGCTGGTCTTTTCTCCTTCGCACACCGGTGGTATAGTATGACCCCATTTTGTGGACAAGCCTTTGCGGCCACCACGACCGGTGACGTCGACTTCTTGAGCTTATCCTTGTTCTTCATTACATTCAACGCCCTATTTAGAGTGGTGTCCCAAGGGTTGCTCTTAGTGGACCCAGCTCTGCTTCGATCGCTGCGGAAGGAATGTGAACCATTTAGAAATTTGGCTTCATTAATTAGAATGCAACCATATGGAGCTAATTACCCGGGGTGGTATTCCTTACAGAACAACCTCAAGCGCCCTGGTCTTGGATCCGTGGTAAGCTCCTTTGTTTCGGGTCCTTCTTGTGCGGGCCACGACAAAGTTCCTGATGCCTTGTCACCGTATTTATCGAAGAGGCGGTAGGCCTTGCTCGGCGCGCTCGCGTCCTCCTTGTCCCATATAGGCTCCGCCACTCTGTAACCGCCGGGACTGAGTGTGTGTTCCCCTAAGTTCAGCTCCGCATTTCTTTCCCCAGCGACTTGATTGGGAGTTTGCGGTGCTCGAGCAATTGATCTTGAAGTCGTTGTAGTCATCTTGGTGATCGAAGGATTTTCTCCTTGATCTTCTCATAACTCTCACCTTTCTCGATCATTCTCTTCACATTGCTTTTCCAAGTAGACAGGGCCTTGCTCATCTTCGTGAGGCAGCATTGTTCACTTTATTCCCTTTGAGGCTTGTGTTTTCAAAAGCAGCGGGAACTTGTATCGTTCGTGCAACCGTGAAGAGGAGGTTGCATAAATTCCTCGGTCGGGATGCCTCGGGTTCTCGGTGTTGATCGAGGCGGTGCTCGGAGAATGCACCGAGCTGAGCAGTACCCTTGACTATTCGTTCGAGGCGCGTTGGATTCCGTCGGAGTCCACTTGATAACTTCCTCCTTGAGGTGCGAACGCAGTCAGGCGTCGGTCCTTCCGTTGCCTCTTACATTGGCTGCCATCGTGCGTGCGCCGCCATCATCGATGGTGGCATCCTCGGCGGCACCATCGGTGGTGGCATCGGTGGGGTCATCCTCGGCGGTACCATCGGTGGTCTCGGGATCGGTGGGGAAAGCGGCGTCCTCATACAAGTGAGGTTGTTCCTCCATCTCTGGGACAGCTCCAGAATGCCTTGCCGCTTGAACCCCGGCCTCATCGTTGTGGGCCATGTTTCTCTCTAAATAGAAAGAAAGTTTGGTCAAAAGTTGGTTATTGTCAAGGAACAAGATCATGGTCTCATCATTTAGGGTTTATCGACACGAGGCATCCTAAAATCTAAGCTTTTATCATTGAGGGTTTTCGGCGGCGAGGCACCCTAAAAGCCTAAGCTTTCATCATTTAGGTTTTATCGACACGAGGCACCCTAAAAGCCATGCATTAGTCACAAATGCGGGGCACTTGATCCTACTTAATTAACTACTAAGATACCCGGCCCATGCATTAGTCACAAGTACCCCATATGTCCTATTTTAGCAAAGTCATGCTAAAATTCACGGAAAATTTCAGCATGACCTTTGCTGAAAATAGGACATATAAATACCAATTGCGGAGCGGAAGTTAATCGACATTCCAAGCAAACTCAAGAACCTCTCGGGGTACTGCAATATCATTATCCCAGCGTAATGAAGTAAGCCAATGGGTCATTTCAGAAGATCACAAGTAGCATCATCACAAGTACAACATCATCTATAGCTTTATATTAACAAAGCATCAGCACATATACAAAAGACCACTTATGCCAACCGTATGGTTTATATCAGATCGGAGTTAGAAACAGGAAAAACCGGTGCTTCAAAGCCCTCTGGACACAATTTACATCTATCGATGCAGGGATGTCTGACTAATTTCAAGTGTTCACGGGTGAACTTGTACCATGGATGAGCCTAGTGCTTCATTAGTCAAGTGAACAAAGATAACAGGGCATAACACCATACATAAAGTGATGAGCATACATACTCTTGTCCAAGCAAATTAAGCTGAATAGTATTGTGTCAAGTTCAGGTTTGAAAATTCGATTCTTGCTTGAGTGATTTGACACCAAAAATTACTCCCAAAATTACAATATTGTATATTGACTGCATATATTCTTTGTCTGGGACTAAATTCAGTCAAGAAAACACATCAATTTCTATTCACTGCATATATTCTTTATGCGAGGCTGTCAAGTTCTATTTAGATCAAGTTTCATTACAACACAAACACTATAATTCATACGCTCACAGAAAAATTAATAATCAAAATCAAATTACAATAGGGGTCCCAGGTTTGACCCCATGATACATACTATCTGGGATTATTCCTCTTACGAACAAACCATCATGCATCATTTTCTAACCAAGGCATAGCTCGGAAAACCACTTGCTCGACGAACTAGCTGATTACCCCAAATCTCATGGTAAAATTAGCAAGCGAGCATTTCTCTTCATGCCCATAGCAAGAATGACACACTCAACTTCATTGCTTCAACCACATGAGCAGCAGAGCAAATGTTGGAAGTTGACAATATACTTTAGATTCACACATGCTCCCTAATTATTTTATGCGTATCTTTAGATTATCTACTTTCGCACAATCATACACAATTACGACTAATTTATCACTTTGTAGGCCAGCATGAAACACACTCCTCCAAAAAAGCCTAAAATTCCACTATCATTGCACGTAAAAAGCCTAATATCCACTAGTATTGCCTCTAAGAAAGCCTTAAAGTCCACTATTGTTGACAATCAAAATATGATCTGAACTGTAAGGAGTTAAGCTGAAAAATGAGTGGTTGTTGGCATGAGGAGTAAACTGATTGTTGGCACAAAATATTGGTTACGCAAACATGGAAGCAGTCAAAAAATAATGCACTTGGTTTGTGTTGAGTTTTTGCTTTGAGGATTGGTTTACTGTTGAGTTGTTAACCTAAAGGTTCGGCATTTTGAATCTCCTTTAGCTAGTTTGAATCCATGGACTACCTGTTAGATTGGGAATGAAGATAGGTACACTTATCTTTCTATTCCGTCTGTGATGGCTTTTCAAGAATAATATCCTGCATGAACATAGGTGAGAGGTTAACTAAGCGCCTCAAAGGCATAATCAATGGTTGTACATGGAACAAATTGCACGAACATAGATAGGTTAGCGGACTGTTACATGGCGCACTCACTAATCAAATGATGATTATAAATACAACAAGAAAAATGGTCCAGGTTTACTGTTATTGGCCATTTCTAGTCTCAGCCATCTTGAATGTCGTTGTCGGTCTTGATCGGTGATAGCCTAAATGGCTGTTTGGATGGCATGTCCACAGCTCAAAAACCTCGAGAGCCTCAAGCTATCCGGCAGACTGAAAAATTTGCGAGAATGGATCAAGGGCTCCATAATCTCGTGAAGCTCAAGTTAGAACTCAGCAAGCTATCGGGAACCTCGAAAACATGCAAATCCTTGGGAGCCTACCAAACCTATCCATTACGGGTTTGTGGGATTGCCACTCTAAGATCGATGTACTCGGTTCGGTGGCCTTTTCGAGAAGGCTCACGGTGCTTGACCTTTTCTCTGAAATATGGTCATTAATTTAGTGGAGTTTAAGAAAGAATCGATTGCCCAATCTTGAGATCTTGACCATTTGCATTGGAGGTACTCTGCCTTCTACAGGCTAGAATTTCTCCAAAGCATCAAGGAAATGCGACTTAGTTTTCATTATATCGGGTTTACACAAAATCATCAAAAAATGGGGGGGTGAAAAAGCAGGAAAACAATGTGCGAATATATGAAAAAACAAAAAGAAACAAACCCATGCAAGATAAATTAGGGAGGCGATTGCGGATGCAGCTTGATAGGAATGAGAATCGGCCAGTCTTGAAGGTGCAATGAATTCGAAAACCTGGGGCTTACATCCTAAATATCCTTCTTGAGTGGCGAGCGAATATGCTATTATAAAATCTATCTTGTTTTTATCTCTTGCATTGATTGTTATATATACTATATTGTAATAATGGATTGAAATATAGCCCTGCAGTACATTAGGCGGTATTTCTTTTTACTAGCTTTGTGGGTATCTCCTTGAGTTTACGAAGAATGAATGGCCCTTGCAATACATGATGCTTTCTGTATCTGTATGTTACGGTGATGTGTGCACCATCGGTGGGATGCCTAATAATAAGGGTGTGGTGATATCTTGATAGCAGGGAAAAGCTGTTGGATTAGATGCATAATAAAAATCATGATGCACCATGGTCCTATCACGAGAACAAAGATGGAAAAAATCTACTCCTATGCTGAGCGAAGAGGAAAGATCAATGATTAGGGCTAGTGGTGGGGGGCGTGGAAGGCGCGGGCTTTGGAGGAGGCGGCGGGTGGCGTGAGCAGTGGGGAGGCGGGAGCTTGGACTTGAGGGCGGGGCTGGCGGGGAGGAGGCGGAGGGATGTGGAGGCGCGGAAGAGGAGGAGGAGGGAGGAATGGGGAGGAAGGGTGGAGAGGGAGGAAGGAGGAAGGAGAGAGGTACACAGGCGAGTGCGGCCGGTCACGGAGGGCTAGCGATGGTGGTGTGGGCCAGGCGGCTGGTGTCGGCGGCGTCGAGGCGGCGAGGCGGCAGTGGTGTCGGTGGCTTGGCGGCAGTGGTGTGGGCGGCGCTGGTGTGGCGGCGTCGGCGGCGAAGCGGCAGTGAGTGTCGGTAATGGCAGCAGTGGTGTGGAGGGGCTGGTGTCGAGCGGCGTCGGAAGGGGTGGCGTCGGGAAGGAGAGGAAGGGATCGTGAGGCGAGAGAGGGAATCGTCTAGTAGAGGCGGCACAATACTAATGGCGCACCACCCTCGGTGCGCCATAAGTACTATACATGCTAATGGCACCTCACCCAGGTCGCCATTAGTAAATTTTTTACTTACTGCCCGAACCAGCAGGTTATCTACCACAGGACGATACACATCAAGTCTTCTCCACTAGCTTTTGGTAAGTGACAGCTAGTTCTCACACCAGGAGGTCCTAGGTTGATTCCCGAGCTCCACGATTTTTATGCATTTAAAATGTTGTTTGATACTTATTTGTGTTTAAATATGTTCAAACTTGTTTAAATCATAACAGATAATATTTTTATAAGACAGTAATAATTTTTTAAAATATCATCAAACAGTAATGCATGCGGTGGAGGCGGGGGAGGTGCAGAAGTGCGGGGGTGGCGGCGGTTGAGTAGGGAGGAGTGCGGGAAGTCGGCGGTTGAGTAGGGAATCGAGTCTTGAGGCGGTCGGTGGCGTGGCGGTGGACGGATCTGGCGAGGTGGGATAGCGATCGAGATGGAGGGATCGAGATCAGTGTCCATGAAATTAAAAATATTCATGATAGTTCAAAAGTGCCCATGAAATACAATCGAGAAATGAAGTCTAAGATTTAAATACAATCGATCTTAGCTAGCTATCTCTTCACAATCTTCTTGCCCTTCTTTTACATAAATGGAGTTCTTCTATGGAGCAGACGTCCTTTAGGTAGGGTGGTCCTGCTTCTTCTTGTGGTGTATCTGCTACTTCATCATCGTCGTCATGTTCGATCCTCGGTCGCGTGCTTGTCGAAGTCTTGCTCATTGGCTACTCCATCCATTCGATGATCTTCCTTTTGCCTCTCCTCCGACAACACGGTTGGGCTTTGGCGGGTCGGTAATGAAAAGCATTGGTCCACTTGGGAAGCCGGTACCCATGGCTCATTTTAGCGGTGGCGTTTGCGCCCATGATCTTGGTTAACCGGGTATAACCATGGTGGTGAAATACGGTCTTCTTTTATGGCGTTCTTGGCCCATCGACCACGGAACATCGGGACCTTCTCTCGGCGTAGCTCAGCTCCAGATCTCCTCGATCCTTAGTAGTATCTGTCCTTGTCGTTACGGTGTAGGATTCCATCGTTACCGGAGTTGATAACCATCGCTCTTCATGTCCTTGGCCTCGGTGTAGAATGTGTAGCCGTTGATATAAATGCGCCTCATAGGTCATCGAGGTTGTGCTCGGCATACTGTGACAAAGCGAATATGAGTTGTTCTTCGGAAGAATCCTCATGTAAAAGATGCAGCGAAGCTTCTGCTTGAACCAATCGTGAAACATGAGTTGTGCTCTTTGAGTATATCTCCGTCCAGTCCTCTGTTGGCCTCGGTCATTGTCGTCTTCTTAATAAAGGTTTGTGCTCTACCACCCAAGGATCGACCACGTCTATGTGTTGTAGCGCGACTAGGTTTGCTCTTTCAAAGTCGTGAGTCAACCCTCGAAGTCGACATGCATTTTGCGGCGACCCTCACGGTAACCCCATCCGGCGAGCCTTGCCGAGGTGCTGTTAACAGGCAGACCAGCGGGGTTCTCGATGCCTAGATAATTAGTGCAATAGGAGATGCACTCTTGATTGAAAAGCCCACAGCTATGCTTCCTTTTGGGCGTGACATGTTGCGAGCGTATCCTTTGATGACACCATTCATCCTTCGAGCGGCATCATCTGTGTGCAGGAGCGTCGGCCGAGTTGGATGATATCCTCCACTATATGGACCAGCGGATGCACCATAGCGTCGAAGAATGCGGCGGGAAGTACATCTCAAGCTCGCATAGTATCACCACGATCTCTTCTGTAGCCTTCGAGTTGCCTCCATAATCGACTTAGAGATGGCGTCGAAGAAGTTGCATAGGCCAAATAGCGTTTCCGCGGACGTGCGTGTCCATGATCCACGGTTACTGGCTGGAAAGTATCTGCGTCATCGACGCGTGGCGGTCGTGAGACTTCATCCGCTGAACTTACGCCTTGGCTGGGTCTAGGTATCTGCTTATCTTCCCAGCGTAACCGTAAGGAAGTTTTACTCCTAGGAGGCGGTGAAAAACTGCTCGATCTCCTCGACTTAGAGTGAAGCCGCGGGAGGTAGTCATTTCGGTCTTCTTGGCCTTTTTGCCTTTCGGCGACTTTTTGTGTCTGCTTCGCCTCATCATCATCATCATCATCATCATTAGCGTGAAGCTCACGCGATGCCCATTGATTTCAAGTCTGCCCTTGCTTTGGCCCATCTTTGGTCCTCTCGGCATGTTGAGCAGGGTACCAAGCAGACTCTGCTGCGTTCTTCGTGATATGCATGACATCAAGGCTGTGAGGCACGGTGGATCTTCGATCGGCAAGTCCCAAAAGCAGACCTCGTTTTCCATACCTTGACAGCGGCTCTGGCAGCTTCTTTTGCTTCTTTCGGCTCTGGCGCCTTTTGCTTCTTTCGGTAGTGGGCAGTCTTTCCAATTTTCAACAGCTTGTCTATTTCCTCGCCGCTCCTCGTACAGCAGCGTTTTGAGTTCGGTTTCACCATCGAACAGATCCTTGCGTTTCCTCCACGGGTCATCGTCGCGAAGCCACCTTGATGTCCCATGAACCTGATTTTGAAGACCGGGATCTCTATCTGGCTGGCGTCGTTGTGTCATCCATGCCCTTACGCATCCGGAAAATCCGTGGACTACCTGCCCGCGAGATATCCGTAACCGAGATAGTCGTGCACCGTCGTGGCGGTCACGGCTCTCATAGGAAATATTCTTTCTGCGGCGTCCCACGTATTGGTGGCGTTTTCCACAGCGTGTCAAGCTCCTCTTTCAGCAGCCCGGATATAGATTGATGTCGTTCCCTGGTTGTTTGGCCCTTCAATTAGCATACTCATGTGAATGTACTTCCTCTTCATGCACAACCAGGGGAAGGTTGTACATCCACACAAACACAGGCCAGTGCTATGTGTGCTTCTCTGCTGCCAAGCGGATTGACTCCATCGATTGCTCGCGCCCGACATGATGTTCCTTGGATCGTTCCCAAATTCGAGTCTTGAAGTTCAACGCTTGCCAGCGGCTCGCATCCTTAGGGTGACTCAGCATCTTGTCTTTTTATCTATCTCCGGATCATTTCGTCATCTTCTGCTTCTTCTCCTCCTATCCGCGTGCCAGCAGGAGCTTTGCTACCTTAGGGTCCATGAAATACCGCTGCTGAGACGAGGTGATCGGAAACTACCACACCACTTTTGAGAGCTTTCTTCCTCTTCTTGTATCGAGTGGCGCGCTGCAGGACATATGGTAGACTCAGCGTGCTCGTCCCGATAAATGATGCAATTGTTCATGCACACATGGTATTTCACGTCGCGATTCATCGAGAGGACACACGATTTTCTTCGCCTCCTCAAACTGGTGGGCACTTGTTCCCCTTGGGAAGGCGTTACGTGCGAATGACATATTCTCGTCGAAGCATCGTCGGTCATTTTGTGTTTTACCTTCATCTCGAGCCATGGCGTTACTTTCGGAGGGTATCCTCGGGCCTGCATCCTTCATACAATGGAGTAACGCGTCTAACTCAAGTTGATCCATCTTAGCTTTCTCTCGGGCGGCAGCTCTGGCGTTATCAAATGCGCTTGAGCAGCTCTTGAATATGAGGTCCTGCAGCCAGCCCATCGATGGTCGGCGTAAATGCGCTCCGCCCGGCATCATCATCTTCATGATCATGCCCGTATGCGCTCGACATCTTCCTCATCATCATGTCCTGCATCTTCTACATGATGACTGTACTTTATCATCGTCGTGATCATCTCACAGAGATTCTTCGTCTTCTCGCCCGCCTTGAGCGCGGTGGTTGTCTTGCTGCCCTTCCTCATTTCTTGCCCGGCCCCCATGGGCGACTTCGTATCATCTTCATCACCTTGCCACCGATAGCCATCCATGAAACCACGCAAAAGCAGGTGGTCCCGCACCTGCCGGAATCGGGTCATAATAA
>JAHIAM010005346.1:0-23985 GCA_021605205.1 Aegilops longissima
TTCCTTGTTGGTTGAGTGTTTTCCTCGTTCCTCCCGTGATTTCCTCGTGTTCTTCCGCTCGTTCTTCGTGTCTCCCGTGGGATCCACTCCAAGCGTGAAAGATCGTCCACGTGGGGTTCCCCTACATCATCTATGGATCGAGCTTAGGTTGATCACGTTTTTGGAGCCCTACCCCTCTTTTCTAGCTTGATTTTGTTGATTTCATCCTAAATCCGAAAATCCCCACCAAAAATAGCCCCAATTTTTTTTGTGATTTGTTAGTTTTGATAATGTTTTGTTGATTTTGATCCGTGGATTTGCTTGGTTTCAAGTGGATCTAGCATTCCCCAAGTTTCCCATCTTTCCTCCACAAAATCCATCAAATTTTGCCCAAAATCATCAATTTCCGCCCCAATTCAAAATTTCCGCTTCAAGCGAGATATGGAATGTCGGGCGGACATCGACCTCGGGCGGACATCGGCGGACATCGAACTAAGCGAACATCCGGACCTGGAGCATCAAATCCATGCAGTTCTGGACATACACCCGAAATCCGGCCCGAGCCGGATATCCGGCCCAATTCTGTTTTTCAGTTTCACCGTTTCAGCCATAACTAATTCATCCGAGTCCGATTTTGGCGTTCTTTAGCTCGTTTTGAAGCTATTCATCCCCTTCCCAAAAAATATGTAGCGACCAGACCGAATGGATCAAGTCTCGTGCTCGATGTCATCCCTGGATCGATAATCTGACACCACGATGCTTGAAGGATTTATAGCGAGTAGAAATCACACACTTATTACATCGTTGTCCACAAGGGAACTGAATACAATAAAATGGCATAAGGCCATCTAATAATAACAACGGAAGGCTTGGAAGATAAGTGAGTCCATCAACTGCATCGGCATCACGAGTATAGAACCACGACCTAACACCTTACTAAATGCAGAAAAGTGCATAGCGTGAAAGTTGCAGCCAGCGATGTCGGCACATGGAATATCTTGGCAATGTAACATAGAAGTAATGAAGCAATAAGCCTATACTACATGCATATATGGTTGGTGGTAAGGCTCTCTGATTACAATTTTTGCATAAAGCTAGTTTTCCCTACATCAAAGGAATAATTCTATTTAACTATCATGGTGGTTGTTAAACATTGAGAATGGTTGACATCCTCAATCCCAATTAAAAGTACTCATCAAAATCCCAATAACTTTTATTAGAAGTAACATGTTGAGATTCACATGATATTCAATTACGGATACTCAAAATTTGTCCATAACGGGGACACGGCTAATCATGATTAGTTTATACACTCTGCGAGAGGTTTGCACTTTTCCCCACAAGACTCGATCGCCTCCGTTTGGTTCTACTACATGGTGTTTGAGGCGGATGACCAAGACATAGTCTTCGAGCGCTAGCACCTTACATGTGGGTAGACCGTACCAACCTACATCCCCTACATCAGCTAGCCTACCGTAGAGTTCGCACAACTTAGTCAACTCATGAGCCCATAATTGGCTTGTGGCTGCACGGAAGTTTCGGTTTGAATAATCTTATGATCCCTTAGAGCACAGGTGGCGGTCAGAAGAAATCTGAGAAAGTCTGATGGAAACCAGGTGCCTCAATCCACCCGGATGTGTGTTTAGGTTGCCACCTTAAATAAACCATTAATTAACAATCTCACATCATCATGGATATTCACTCACCCAATCCGTCTACTAGCATAGCATGGCATAATAAGCAAGCGTAGAAGTAACTCCCAAGGTTTCATAAGTAAGCAGGTAATAGGTACTACCTCAAATCTACTTCCCAATCCCACAATTTAATTAGATCCTAAACATGCAAGTGTTTGAGGTTTGATCTAATGCAATAAAACTGGGTAGTAGAAAAGGTATGATCAAGTGTTACTTGCCTTGCGATGATCCATGAGACCTAGAGATTGAGTAACAAGCGGCGCCTCCGGGTGATCTAGCGAGACAAACAACAAGCATACAATAAGTACTCATCTAATGCAGAAATCTCGAATAAAAGAACTAACCGGAGAGTTCAACTTAAGAACCCTGGTTGCAAAAGAATCGAATCAAATAAGGCATCGAAATCGAAACTCGAGAGAGACGACTTCGGTTTAGCAATCTGAAACTAGGTCAAAATTTCACAGTAGCAAAACTCTGTGTAAGTAGGTTAGTCGGACGCGGTTTAAATATGAAACTCCAGGCGCTTGAATCACGATTCCGATAAGCGGCGAAAATAAACAGATTTGAAAATCGGATCGAAATCGAATCGAGAAAAAATACGGATTAAATCCGATTAAAGAAAAGCGATGAGCGGAGTAAATAGCGGACGTTAGTTAAGAACTAATCCAACGAACACATTCATTGAAACGAGCGGTTCGGTGAGCGTTCATTAAATAAGAAAACCGAAAGAAAAAAAAAACCAACTAGGGTTTTTTAAAAAAACGAACTTCTTCAAAAAAAACGGATAGGGTTTTCTAAAAACCGGACCGGGGAGTTCTGGCGGCTACCTCGGTGACCGCTGGCGAGGCTCGGGCGAGTCGCTGAGGTCGGGAGGCGGGAGTCGGGAGGCGGGAGGCTCGGCGGGGGCAGGCGCGCCTCGAGGCGCAGGGGCTCAGCGTGGTGAGGTGGTAGGGGGATGAGGAGAAGGGGGTGGCAGGTTTTATAGGAGGGTTGGCGGCTTAGGGAAGGCGCAGGGTGGCCTCGTGTCGAGCCGGACGCAGTGAGCGTCTGTGTGGGAGACGCCATGGTGGCTCGTGAGGAAGGGAGGTGGGCGGGTGGGCAGTGGGCCTCGGCCGAGAGTGGTCGATTTTTTAAAGAAAAACAAAAACTAAGAATTTAAAAAATACCAAGCGAACTCAATTTAATAAAATTAATTTTCCCGACTCCTAAAAATGAGTGAACAAAATGAACTTTAAAAGCAGGCAAATATGCATATTTTTAAAATGCTCATTTTGCCTAAAGCAAATAAATCTTTCAAAAACCAATTTTGATTTATTTATAATATCTTCATTTTTCCTATATGTTGGGAAAGTCATATTATTCCCTCTCTTTAACTTTTATATCGGAAAAACTTTATGAAGATAAATAAATAAATCAATGATCCTATTTTCAAAATTTGAGAAATCCCAAATATGAAAAAATGAAACTTCCAACTCTCTCCAGGGTCCTTGAGTTTAAGTGAAATTTTCTAGGATCGGAAAAATGCGAGAAAATATGATATGCATGATGACCCTAATGTATAACATTCCAAATTGGAAATTTGGGATGTTACAAACTCTATAAGATGAATCTACCCTCGAGATTGGGTTTAAAAAAGGTGAGGTGGTCCTTAAGCAAAACTTCCTCTCTTTCCCGGTGGCTTCATCCTCGGTGGTGGCTCCCTTTGAACTTTGCAAAACTTGATCCTTCTTTGGGGTAACTCTTTTGGCATTCGAGAATCTTGGGTTTTTCCTCATATGTTAAGTCATCCTTCATGAATTGCTTCGGTGTACTTGTGTCTCTTAGCGGTACCTCTGCTATCTGGGTGACATTTCTTCAAGGAAAACATGGAATACATCATGAACTCCTGACAGTTCTTGGCAATTCAACTTATAAGCAACTTCTCCCGCGTTGCAAAATCTTATATGGTCCAACGAACGTGGGGCTAACTTTCCTTTAACTCCAAAAGCCTTAACTCCTCGGCGGGGATACTCTAAGATATACTCTTCTCCAACTTCATACTCAATCGCTGCGCTTTGAATCGGCATAGCTCTTTTATGCAGGTGGGCTTTGGCTTTGTCTGAATCAACAACCTTCTATTCAGGACTCCTTAATCAAATCTGTCCAAACAAGGGCGATCTCGGTTTGTCCCATGACAACGGTTCCCACCTTCTTCCATACAAAGCCTCGAAAGGTTGCCATCTTCAAGCTGGCTTGGTAACTGTTGTTGTGAGAAAATTCTGCATATGGCAAATTATCGTCCCAACTAGATCCGTAATCTAGTGCACAAGCTCTGAACATGTCCTCCAAAATCTGATTGACTCTCTGGTCATCCATCGATGCCGGGGTGGAAAAGGTCTTGAATTCAATCGGGTTCCCAATGTTTGTTTTGGTTCCAAAATTTGAAATAAGCGGGTTCCTCTATCCGTCCGATGCTCCTCGGAACTCCGTGCAAACACACAATTCTGGTCGGTATATCTTTAACTTAGCACTGCTATAGGTAGTCTTATTTGGAATGAAATGAAACTACCTTGTCAAGCGATCGACTATGACCCAAATCCAAGTCATATCCTAAGGAGTCTTTGGCAAACCTGTGATGAAATCCATGCCTAGTTTATCCCTTCCATTGGGGAAAATGGGTTTAAAATCCTGCTGCCCGATGTTACGCCTTTACTTTCGACATACATATAAATTGCCCATACTCCAATATCCTTCTTCATTCCGGTCCAGAAATATTCTTCAAGTCCAAATACATCTTGGTATTTCCTCGGTGAATCGAATAGGGTGAATCATGGGCTTCTTGCAAAATTAACTTTTCGACCTCTGGGTCATTGGGCACATAAACCGGTCTTCAAACCATAGGGTTCGTGCTCATCCTCAAAATCCTTTAGCTTTTCCTTTGCTCATTTTCTCCTTTATAGAAACCTTCCTTATCGCCTTTTGGGCTTCTCGATTTTGTCCATCGATTTTTGAATCTCCAATGCTTACATAGCCTCTGGAACTATTTCCAAACATAGCTCTCGAAGGTCCTCGGCTAACTCATTGGGTATTCCTCCCATCATTAGGGGTATTGGCGTGGCTCTTCGGCTCAATAAATTTGCTCTGACATTAACCTTTCCGGAAATTTGATAATGCAATCTCATGCAAATCCTTGATAAGTTTCTAACCATCTCCTTTAATAAATTCAATTTCATACGGTGAAGATGTACTTCAAACTCTTTTAAATCGGTAATCCTTCCTGATTTCCAATAAAAATTTGTCTCCGTTTGGGGATAACCAATCCTTAACTCCAAAATTTCAGGTTGGCCAATAATTTTTAACCTTCTTCCTTAAGTTAAAATTGAAATTCTTGGAAACCAAAATCTTTTTCCTTGCAATCGGCTCCAATCCTCCGTGGGTCTTCCCTTTTCTTTAACCTTTGTGGGTCAAGGCAATTCCCCGGGTATAACCAAAATCCTTTCCTTTCCAAAACTCCTTTGGAAAACTTGGCCTCAACGGGTTCCTCGGTTTCCAAAAATAAATTTTTGTTTCCTTCTTCCAATTCTTTGGAGAAAATTCAAAATTCTCAATGAAACCCGAATTATCCCAAATCCAAAAACTTTGAATCTTCTAAAAGGCCCGTCGTTGGGTTCCCAAATTTAATTCGGTTTCAACCTTTGTGGGGCGCTTGGGTATTCCTTCTCCGGAATTTAACATGGTAAAATCCAACTTCCTTTGGAAAACCACATTTCCTTTGAAGGCGTCAAAGCCCTCCCCCCCCCCCCCCCCCCCCCTTTTTTTTTTTTTTTTTTTTTTTTTTTTTTATCAATAAGGGGTAGGGTTTGGGGTAACTTGGTTCTTGGAAAATTTGTTTTAAAACTTTTCAAATTTTCAAATTCCACGATAATCAACAACCATTCTTAACGATCCATCCTTTTCTCCACTAACAATACGGGTGATCCCCAAGTTGAAGAACTTGGGCGGATAAAACCTTTATCCAATAGTTCCTTAATCGCTTCTTGATTTCCGCCAAATCACTGTGGGCATCCTGCAATTCCCGATTCGGGACTGTTCACGGCAACACTGATCAAAAACTCAATGTCTCTATCCGGTGGCATTCACAGCAACTCTTAGGAAATACATGGAAAATCCTTCACCCTGGTACTTCTTCACCCCACTCGATAAGCTATTAACTTGGCTCTCCTCGGCGTGCCGTGATACATATTGATCCTTCTTCCTTACGGTGTGGTGAGCAAAAATTGACTTTGTGGTGCAATCTATGTTTCCTCCATACCTTGATAACCAATCCATACCTAATATCACATCAATCCTTGGGATTCCAGAACTATTAGGCCGAGGGAAAACATAGTGTCCAATCCTTAATGGAAGTCGATCACACCATTTACTAGCCATGTACTCGGCTCGGGTGAGGTTACTAGCATGGGTGACCTAAGGGCTTGGGTCGGTAATTTGTACTTATCCACAAATCCCTTGATATGTATGAATCGATGCACCGATGTCGAAAAGAACAAGCTGCGATAAATGACTTAACCAAAAACTTACCGATTCTGCATCGGGCTGATCTTCAACCTCCTCCACATCAATGTGGTTCACATCCCCTGTTGAAAGGGTTGGGCTTCTTTCGAGCTTCCATTGCCATTTCCGTTACGGCCTATACATCGATCATTGGCATAATGCCCGATCTTGCGGCACTTAAAGCAAGTAATATGACTCAGGTCTACCTTGGATGGTGTTGCGGGTTGTGCGGTTCATCCATTGCTTCCTCCATTCCGTTCCCATTCTTGGTGCCATTATGGTTATCTGAATTACCTCCTCCATGGGTATGCTGAAACTGAATTCTGATTTAGGGGTATAACGAGGCTCTGCTTGGGCTCGAGTTATACTTCCCTTGTCCATACTTCCGCTTGCAGTTCTCAATTCTTGCTGCTTTCCTTCAATCATGAGGCTCGGTCTACCAACTCCGGTAGTTGTTGAAACTTCTACCATCAACGGCATCTTTGAACTCATCATTCAGTCCTTCTAGAAACTTCTCCTTAGCTGCATCAGCTTAGCGTCATCAGGGCATAACATGCTAATTTACTAAAGTCATCCCATCTTGTAACAGTCCTTCCTCCTTGGCGTAAGTTGCGAAACTCACGCTTCTTCATAGCCATAGCTCTGCTGAAACATGGCGGTGCGAAGCTTGCTGAAACTGATCCCATGTGGCGGTGTCTACGGGATAAGTGGCTGTAAATTCTCCCACCATCTGCTTGCGGGTCCTTCAAGCTGATGTCTGCAAACTTCACTCTTTCACCATCTGTGCATCTGCGTGGTCAACTCCCTTCCTATCTTGCGGGCCAATCATCTACCACAATCGGCTCGGTGCTCTTTGGAATACCCGTGATTCAGTCTAAGAAGCGAGTCGGTGATCCGCGGTGGTGGTGGTGGCGGTGGGTTGTTGTTGTTGTTGTTGTTGCCACAGTTACGCACCAATGTTTGAATTAGGGTATTCGCTGTTGAATCAGTTGGGTGATCTCTGGCGGGAAAAGCGAATCCGAGGTCGCGTCTGGAGGCATCGATGGGTTTAGAAAGAAGAAAATTTAGAATAGAATGAGGTCTAAGGGAATCACTACCCAAATGCACATGAGCAAATGCACACAAAATCACTTCATTCAATCAAACAAGGGCTTAAGCGATCTAACTAAGCGCAAAAGTCGTGTACTAATAATGTTTACATGGAGGAAATACTACTAATATGTGGGGACTTCTATTAATTTGAACGGTGGAAGACTCCATGATGTACGCTCCGACCGTCTTCAAATCGGGTTCACTTGGATCTGAATCGGTGTCGTCGATGTTGATGTAGTCGCTTGAGCATCCGACATCTTGGTCTTCATTCTGGCGCCAACTTCTTCTTGAGTTCTTGATCTCGTACTTAAGATCGTTATTGTGTCTTGCTAGAGCTACGATCTCGTCCATGTAGTCCTTGCGTGTAGTCTTTAGTTCTCCTTCGGTTCGATGATCCTTCCCTTTGTCTTACATAACTCCAACATATCATTGCACATTTGGTTCTCCACGGCGTCGAATGTGCTGGTTTAAATCTGGATGAGCATGCAATGGACCTATCCTTCTTGGTCTTGAGCGTCCAGTTGTCATCTCGGCGTCCATAAATCTGGTAGATAGTGTCCTTGAGGTCTTCTTGATAAACTTCTCCAATCGTCCCATGGTGATGTGAGCTGCCATGCTCTTTCCAGACTCAAGTTGGTTGCAACACTATCTATAGGCTTGGTGATTGGGGAATGTCCTTCACAGGCAGTGAGCTTGATCTTCCAGCGCTCCTCTTGACAGTGGCGTTAGTCGGTGAAGCTTGGTAGTCAATGTTCGGGTACTTAGCTTCAACTGATGAAACCAAAAGGTGTGCCTTCATCGGGTTGGGTGTACTTGATCTTCGCGTCAATCATCCTAAGAGAGAGTAGAAAAGTGAGGAACAGAAAATGGGAAAGTAGTGGTCTGGCTTTTAACTTGGTAGTGTCCTATAGTCGGCGTGTTAACCAATACCATTCTCTGTGACCAGACCGAATGGATCAAGTCTCTGTGCTGGTGTCATCCCACGGATCGATGTCACGACACCACACGGTACTAAGGATTTATAGCAGGTAGCAATCACACACTTATTACATCGTTGTCCACAAGAGGCTGAATACAATAAAATGGCAAGGCCATCTAATAATAACAGCGGAAAACTTGGAAGATAAGTGAGTCCATCAACTCCATCGGCATCATTGAGTATAGAACCACGACCTAACACATAAGTGCATCTAGTGCCTTAGTGATTTTGGTGTATTGAAGACTTATAGGTTAAGTAACTAATGCGTTTGTGGTGTACACAGGTCTATAAGTCTATGAGGAGTTTGATATTTAGAGAAAAGTCGACCCCTAAAATGAATTTCTTCATCTGAAGAATTTGATATTACGAAGACTTGAAGACTTTGAAAGTGAAGAAATTGGTGTGATTAAGACTTGGTATTACTTTGAGGAATATGAAGCGTGAAGACTTTTGTTTTAATAGTTTCATTTTCTCTTTCTTGAGTCATAAAACACCGTTCTGTTAAAATTAGAAATACTAAGGAAAAATTTCCATTTGATGCTCAACTCAAAATCCTCACCTACCAATCCCAGTGAAGCCTTTGGAAATCTCATACAGTTCAGTCAATTTCTTGATGTGAAGCGAGCTCTTCAGTCCTTGAGAATTCGATACGGGAGTTAGGAAATTCGCGGTCTGAATGCCTACGATGAGGAACATGATAGCCCGAGAATTTGATGTTCCAATTTCCGACCGTTCTTTGTCTTTGCTGGCATTTGTCCCAAATATCTTATCCATCTAGGTCATATCATTGAAGGGCATTTATGTCTTATCATGTCGGGCTGCTCACGAGGCTATAAATAGCGCCCCTACAACCACTAGTTGGTTGGCTGCTCGAAGAACTTGACACTTGTCATTTGAGAGCAACCCATCCTCAGGGACTTTGGCGAAAATCATCAAGTGAGGAAAAACCCAAAGTGAGGAAAATCCCAAAAACCAAACTAACAAACCCAAAGTGATTGAGCATCAGAAGAAATTGATCCAGCGTGGATCGGCGCTTTTACCTTTGAAGACTGTGCTTCTTCCGAGACGGTTAGGCGTCACGGTCTAGAACATCAAGAGGAATTGTGGATCGCCGAGTGACCAAGTATGTGAAGGTTTGGAAGTCGCTGAAGACTTACCACAGTGATTGGGCAGTCTGCGTGGCCTTAGTTCAAGGAGAATCTGTGAGGACTTGGTGTCTGGCTGCGTGCTCGGTGTTTGAGTGTCGGACTGCGTGTCCTCGAGTTTAAATACTCAGCCGCTCCAACAGGACGTACAAGCGGGGCAGCAGTTGGAACTGTCTACCAAATCATTGTCTTCACCAACCTAAGCGGTTCTTTCCTCAACCTTTCATTTCCTCATTCTTTGTGTTGAGTGTTTGTCATATCTGTGTTTGAAGACTTTGGTGAAGACTTTCTCAATTTCCTCAGTTCAATTTCTTGATCTGATTGTCTTCATCTTGTGTTATCCTGTGATTCGCTTTCTGTACTCTGTGATTGTCTTCATTTCATCATGATGACTATGCAATGTCTGTTATGCTTACTTACAGTACTTATTCCGCTGCATGTATTTCTTAGCTAAATTTCCTCACCGGCAAATTCCTCGTGAAGAATGTAAATCATAAAATCGCCTATTCCCCCCCTCTAGTCGATATAGCACTTTCAATTGGTATCGAGCGGTACTCCCTTGTTACTGTGATTTTAGTTTAACCACGGGTTTTAGTTATATGACCCGCGAGGTATGATCATCTGCAGGGGTGTCCCTTGATGGGACGGACTACCTCTTGGAAGAACAAAATCAATGCATCTTGAAGCAATTGACAACGATCTACGGTATGTTGTGACAAAGGTGTTTCCTCGGTCACACCTCTACGAATGATCTGATGTGAAGAGATTCAAGCAACTCGATTCTCAAGAAAGAATATCATATGTAGCCATCTCGAGCAAAGGTCAATATGGAAGAGTGAGTGCTTTGGAATCCCAAACTCATGGAGACGGGCTGTCCAAAGTAAATGAAGGTGTTTCAACTCAGCGTGACTCTCGAGTTGATGTTCTTGAATCTCTTCAACCGCTTCAAAGACTCGACAATGAAAATGTTCAACAAACCTTGATCGCCTCCGACATCTCAAATGAGCTTCAAGGTTTGACCCAACACCGACCATGAGGTGGTGAAGAAATTACTAAGATAAGCTTGATTCCTCATTTGACACTCTGGCTGATGATACAAACGAGCTGACTACAAGTCTCTTGATCCTGCGATATCCTCGAAGGCTAAATACTCACGAGTTCGACTTCTGAAAGAGATCTCTATGGTTACGGCTATGGAAGAACACGTGCCACGAAGGCCAAGGCTGAATCTGAATCGAGTGAAGACTCTGCTAGTAGCCTTGGAGATCTGAAGAATTTGGCGAGCTAGCACTGCTTCGTGAAATTCAGAAATTCACAAGGCGTGGTCGTTTTGGAAAATCCTCAAGCGGTGATTCCTCATCTAGTGACTATAAAGACTTTGCCACAAATGCAAAACCTGGTCACTATATCCAAGATTGTCCTCGATGGGAAAAGGAATTGAAGAAGAAGAAACACAAGGATTAGAGTTGATGGCGTGAAGAGAAGAAGAAATCATCAAAATCTTCATCATCAAAATCCTCAAAGCCTTCTTCTCACAAGAAGCAGCTCCAAAAAGGCTCGGGCATTCATTGGCAAGGAAATGGACTCTGGCTGAATCTGAGGAAAAGAAGGGAAGAGAATCTGAAGAATCCGAATCTGGTGGCTAGTGGCTCTTACTCACGCTTGTCAGCAAATCCATCTTCAACGAAGAAAAGCTGACTCCAAAACAAACGATGAGGAAAATGATGACTCCGCACCTATTGCTTCATGGCAAAAGGTGCCAAGGTACTCAATTACACCTCCTCTGAATCTAGTGAAAATGAATCGATGAGGATCTCAAGCCTTACTCTAAACTTGCTAAGATTGCTATAAAACAACAAAGGGCTTTTGAAAAGGTTCAAAACATGATAAGAGTGATGATATGTTAGGTGAAGAAATGGATCGCTCAAGCCACTATGAAAATCTTGAGAAGGTCTAGGCTGACAGCCTTCAAAGTCATCATAACACTCTCTTATCGATCATGAAACTTTCTTATGAATTTCTTCAAAAGCAAGATCTTGAGAAGCTAAAGTGAGTTATGAAGATCTTGAAGGTGATTCATTACTTGCTCAACAAATCAGCGCTTCTCAAGAAGAATTTGTTCCTCCATGCTTAAAGTGCATTGAGCGTGAATACTAATTCTTCACTGAATGTTCAAATGCTTCACTTGTACAAATTCTTCACCTGCCTCTGCTATCACTAATTCCTCATCGAGGACATTGCTAGTATCCTTGACGATCGAGGGGCTGAAGGAATTGTACATAGCGAGCACAAAAGCCTCAAGGCATCGACTCTTTGTGATGTGCTTAAAAGATCCTCAACGGGACCCTAGGAAAGGGTATTGCCTTTGAGAGGAAACTCAATGTTGATGGAGCGTCTTTGGAAGCACGGCGTATCCCAAAACCTCATGGGTTCTGCAAAGGGACCTCGATTGATCCATCTACCTTATCTGGTTTACATGTGAATTTCCTCATTACGATGATGAGTCATTTGACTCAAACTATAAACTTTCAAAAATCAGAATGGTGAAGTATTTGCTAGATATGTTGGCACTAACTGGGGCGGTCCCCTATGAAGAAAATCTGGGTTCCCAAGAAATGTCTTGAAAGTCTTGGTGAATGTCCTCATACACCCCTGAAGAAAAAGAACCCCGGATCAAATTCTTCATATGGACAAAATTCTTCATATGGATCCAAGTCCTCATCGGACCAAATTCCTCATGGATCAAATTCCTCAAAGGATCAAAATCCTCATATGATTATCATCGTGCTAACAACTTTTTTGAGGTAGAGCTAAGGGCTATGAATATGTGCATTATTCTTCAAACCATTGTTCATAAGTCCTCGAAGAATTTCTCTTATTCATATGCTTACCTAACCCCTCTTATGAAGCGAATGGTTTGGCCTCTATGCCACCATTCTCATATGGGTTTCGAGAATGATGAACTCTTTGCCACCCCTTGATGTGGGTGGTGAAGAAAAAACTAATCTCTTGGGGTCAGGTCTCGGGCGTGCCTAACGTTGAAGAATTTCTTGGGGCCGAAAAAATAGAAAGGGCGGCTAATCATGATGAAATGAACTTTCATTTCCGTCCTCATCTACTTATCTAAATCTTGGTGATGAAATTCATCATGAACTTGAATCATATTCTTCAGGATGAAGTATTGAGATCGTAAGTTTACTAATTCATCTGCGGATGATCAACCCAAAACCCGGTGGGTTCTCGATAGTGGATGTACAAATCCATATTGGTGACAAGAATCTATTGATGGATGCTCCTTATCACCATCTCATCAAGCATATCATCTTTTTGACAAAGGCAAAAGTCGGTATTGGGACTTGGTAAGGTTGCATCTCTAAGGACATGCACATGGACAAAGTCATGCTTGTTGAGTCTTTAGGATATAACCTCATGTAGTCTCAATGCTTTGTGATCTTGATATGGTTGTTATCTTTGGAAAATTCGTTGTGTTGTGTTATGGGGCGACAATTCCAAAGTCTTGAAGGCTTTAGGAGAGGAGACTTGTATATTGTTGATTTTACGGACCACAACCAGCCTTGTCTACTTGCAAAAAAGGCGGCTATGGCATCGCGACTTGTCACCGGGGCATGAGGAAAACTGGCTTGCGGAAGAAGCATGTCATTGGCATTGAGAATGTCAAATTCCTCAAGGATCACTTATCGAACTGTGAAGCTGGAAAAATGACCAAGGCCAAGCATCCTGAAGACTATCATGACCACTACTGTCCCGAATTGCTTCACATGGACCTCTTGGTCCCAACATTACTCTGTCACTAATGATGCATCTCTTATGGCTTTGTTATTGTTGATGATTACTCTCCTGGGTAACATTGTTCTTACAAAATCAAGTGCGGAAATCTTCAAGCGATTTTCCTCGGGCTTCAACCAACTTTGGTGTGAAGATCAAGCACATCAAGTGACAATGGGCGAGTTCAGAATTCCGGTCTTGATGAATCTTGATGAACTTGGTATTACTCATGAGTTATCTGCTCCCTATACTCCTCGGCAAAATGGCGTGGTGGGCGCAAAAACAGAACTCTTGTTGAGATGGCTGCACTATGCTTGATGAATACAAAGCCCTAATCGTTTTGGATTGAAGCAATTGACCTGCGTGCCACATCATCAACAGTATATCTTCTAAATTCTTCAAAAACCCTATGAACTCCTCAGCGACAAGAAACCCAATGTAAGTTATTTCAAAGTCTTGATTGCTAAATGCTGGATTAGAGATCCTCACCACCCTCTAAATTTGCACAAAGCACATGAGGGTTTATGCTTGGTTCGGAAGGACTCACACCTCTGAGTCTTCAACATCACACTTCACAAGATTGTTGACCTTTAGAGTGTGCGGTTCGATGAAACTAATGGCGCAAAGAGCACCTACCTTCTTGTTAGGCGAACCCTTTTGAGGATTCTATCAGGTTCAAGGCAATGAGGATGTCATTCCTCTTTGGAAAGCTGGAAGAATTCATTCTGTTGAAAACGTCAAGGTGATGCACTGAAGATAATCTTGAAGAAAATGGTCTTTGAGGAAAATGATCAAATTCCTCGAAGACAACCAGCTCATCCTCGCGTTGCAAAAAGGTGCAAGTTGACAAGATCATTGATGACATTGAAGGCGCGGGTCCTCTCACTCGCTCAAAAGCTTCACACTTATCTAACCACTATGCTTTTGTCTCTATCCCCCAAAGGTAGATGAAGCATTTCGGAGCGGAGTGGATTCAGGCCATGCAAGAAGAATTACATCGTTCGAGCTCAACAACGTGCAGGGCTGGTCAAGCGTCCAGATCCCAAAGCATAATATCATTGGCACAAAGTGGATCTACCCAACAAGCAAGATGAAAATGGTCTTGTGGTGAGGAATAAAACGCGACTAGTAGCTCAAGGCTACCGAGTTGAAGGAATTGATTTGATGAAACTTTTGCACGTTGCTAGACTTGGTCTATTAGCATATTACTAGCCTATTAACCATCACAATATCACTTTATATCAAATGGATGTGAAAAGTGCATTCCTCAATGGTAAGCTTGAGGAAGAAGTATATGTTGCTCAACCCGGGTTTTGAAGATCAAAGAATCGACAAAGTCTTGGACTAAATAAGGCCCTCTATGGCCTCAAGCAAGCCCCGGGTGGTATGATACATTGAAGGAATTCTTCGTGAAGAATGGCTTCACCCGTTCACTCGACCCTACTCTTTTACTAAATCTTATGATGGTGAACTGTTTGTGTGCCAAATATATGTTGATGATATTATCTTTGGCTGTCTTGAAACGTTATAGTGATGAATTTGCCTATATGATGAGTGAAGAATATCAAATGTCTATGATGGGAGAGTTGAAATTCTTCTTAGGTCTTCAAATTTCAACAACAAAGGCATATTCATATCTCGGGAAAATACCTCAAAGATGTCTGAAGAAATTGGCATGCAAGATTGCAAAAGGTCAAAATTCCTATGCCCACAAATGGCCATCTATGCCTTGATGAAAATGGTATTGACTTGATCACAAGGTATACCGCTCCATGATTGGTTCTTTATTGTACTTATGTGCATCTAGGCGGATATAATGCTTAGTGTTTGCATGTGTGCCCGATTTCAAGCTACAGAAGGAATCACACCATAAGGCTGTGAAGCATATTCTTGATATCTAGCTCACACACAACACTAGGATTATGGTACCCCAAGGGCTCTACTTTTGATCTCATTGGATATTACGACCGACTATCTTTGGTGATCGTGTGGACCAAAGTCAACATCGGTACTTGTCATTTCCTCGGACGATCTTTGATGCATTGGTCCTCGAAGAAAGCGAAGGTATCACATCCTTTGCGGGCTGAATACATTCTTTGCTGGCTCGTGTTGTGCTCAATTACTATGGATGAAGCAAACCCTCAAGGACTACGGCATCAACGTGAAGAATGTGCCTCTCTCTTGTGACAATGAGAGTGCCATCAAGATTGCTCCAACCAGTTCAGCACTTTCGAAGACAAAGCACATTCAAATTCGTCATCATTTTCTTCGTGATCATGTGTTGAAGGCGACATCTCCATCGAGCATGTGAAGGAAGAAACAGCTAGCTGATATCTTCACTAAGCCCTTGGATGAGAAGAGATTTAGCAAGTTGCGGGTGAGCTAAATATCTTAGAATCTTGAATGTTCTTTGAAAAGGACACACATCCTAACACTTATGCAAAATTGATGACTTAGATGTCAACACATGAAAAACGTTTTCTTCAATCAATGAAGAATAACACTCTAAATGTGAAGAAATTAATGAAGAATTTGATTCTCGAAACCCTCGACAATTTGCGGTTTGAAATCATCATTCTTTCTGTTGGAGTCACGCCACCACCAAAGTTGAAAATTCTTCAATTTGAGTTTTCCTCAGTTTTGAAATTCTTAGTTTTGAAATTCTTCAGTTTTCAAATTCTTCATTTTCAAATTCTTCAACTTTGCAAATTCTTCTTTGTTTCGTCGTCTTTCTTCATTGGATATATATATATGGATTTATGTCCTCTGACATTCACTTATGGCTATTTCTTCAAGTCGCTTTTCGCTAAGTGAATGTGATCGGACCCTTCCCCTCTATGCTATACTCAACCCAATCCATTCACAAATTCTTCATGGTTCTACTTTGAAACTCGTTCAAATTCTTCTTTGTGTCCTTGACAATTGAAGAAATTCGACGGAATTTTAAACGAATCTTATCAAACCTCTATTTTACCGCTCAAACCGTTCCCATCCCACGATGCATTATTTATACCCACGATGTGCGATCTCCACTACCTATGCGTGGGTGACACATGTGGAAGAAGGAAGCGGTCAGGGCATTTGTCCTAAATCTTGGACGAGCCGTTTTTCACCGTGGCTATAAATACCCCCTCTCCCTTCCTCACTCTTTTACCCGCTCGATCTCTCTCCGCTCGAGCTCCTCAAAACCCTAAGCGCCCTTCTCCATCGTCGCCGGTGAGGAAAAGCTTCCTGCCTTGACCTCTTGGCCCGGCACTCGCCAAATGGAATTTCTTCACTCCCCGTCGCCGTAGCTGATTTCCTCTGCCAAGTTAGGGGGAGGAAGATCTGAGCAGACGAACTTCTAAACTGTTCATCTCGGTTAAATCGTGTTCTTCCTTGGGAAATTAAAAGTTACTTTTATTTACTGCTTTGATTCTCAAATTTTCTTCAAATTCTTCAAAGGTGTTTATTTCAAATTCCTCACATATGAACACCTCAAATCTCTTGACTCATTTCTCTAAGCTATGATTTTCTTCAAGATTCCTCAATTGTGTGGATCTTGATCTATACAACTCTGGAACCTAAGATAAAGCGCTTATTGAAATTCTTCAAAACTCATCTGGTCAAAATCCTCAAACTTGTTCTTTTGAAAAACCCTCGAGAAGCATATGACCTCTTCAAATTCCTCGCACCTATACTCGTTCACAGGTACAAATGTCTGTCTGAATCCCTAGGTTCTCATCAACTTAACTCATTTGCAGCGTTCCTCGAAGAAAAACTGCACACTTCTTGAAGAACTCAATTGTTCAATTTCCTCACGAAGAAAATGGCAGATGGTAGAAGCATGAGAAGGGAGGAAAGAAACGAGGTCATGACTGCTTTGAAATCCCGAGGAAATATACCGACTATTGCACACGGATGAGGAAAGCAAAACTCAGCAAAGTGCGTCTTCAGAAAATTGAGCGGAGATGGAGCAGGGAATGGAAGGAATACGCTATGTTACACCCAAGTACATGAAGAAATTAGCGTTAAATCCTCCTTGCCCAAGAGCTCCTTTGGCACCAGGCCAAGTAGCTGATCCCACTAGCGTCAAGCGCGTGAGGACTTTCTCGAGAATGGGCTAAGCGCCAAGCTAAGTTGGCTAAGCAAGCAAAGGGCGGTGAAGAAATTCAATGAGGATTCGCCTTTGCTGCCTCGAGGTCTCGGCCAAGCGAAGAAATCGATGCAAAAGAAGTCGCAAATAAGCCAAGTACTTCTTCTTCTATGCCCTCACGGCCAAGTTCCTCGGCAGCTCCTACCGCCAATTTCCTCGCAAATTCCTCACTCTGCTGCTCCTTCAAAGTCCTCATGCTCCATCAAACCTTGAGTTCGATGCACTAGCCACTTGTCAAAGGACTGCTGGATTCTCAATTGCCTCGAGCACCTCTGCAAATTCCTCGGCTGCTTTCAATTCTTCATCGGCCCGGCTGCTGAAGACAAAGCTACATGGCGTGGTCCTCGGCCTAGCCAAGAAGAAACAGCTTGTCGTCCACGTGCCATCGATGATGAGGCATCGATGAAGAACTTGAAGAAATCATCGAGACCGTCAAGCTAGAGCCGCAAGAGACAAGGGAACAGCTGTGCCAATGCTTTTGGACCGAAGAAAGTCCTCGATTTCATCGACCTCAGCTGTGATCCAAATACCCCTCTGCTGATCTTCCTTTGACACGGTCAAAGTCATATTTGACTCACTTCATTGCTGAAGAAAATGGAAGTTCGAAAAGCGAAGAAATCAAAAGGCTCAATACAAGAAGGAGAGGTTTCGAAGAAAAATGTTGTCAAGATGACACGAGGAACTTCTTCAAGCTCAAACGAAATTCAACCTCGCAAGAACTTTGAAGCATACTATCTTGATTGGCAAGTTGTCAAGACCAAATTCGTCAATCGGCGAAGAATCTCAAATGTTGCTGCACATGCAACATGAAAACCTCGGTGAAGCATCTGCTCAGCCTAGTGAAAAAAAGGCCAGACTTGAAGCTCTAACTTCTGAAGAACATGCTGATTCGAGGCTGATGAAGAAATTCACCCGAAGAAGCGCGGGCACCCACTAGTGGTGCGCTGAAGAAATTCTCAAGCAGGGACGCATCGTTGCTCTGAAGAAACTGCCCAAATTCCTCGGCTCCTCCTGCACAACGTTCCAGTTCTTCCATCATGCTTTGGATGTGAAAACCAAAGGCTGAGCGAGCTGCTTGAAGAAGAGAAAGCATCAGCTGCGTCGATTCTTGACTGCGAAGAAATTGAAGCCAATGACCAGCTCTGTTGAAAACCGATTGATGCTATTCAATTTCCTCCATACCTTCAAAGGAAGTGGTTCCTTTTGGAGAAGAATATGAAGTGCCAACGGTTCGATGAGAACATCAATCTCCTGCTCATGCGAGAAGATTGATGAAGAAATTGAAGTGGAAGCTGTCCCTTCAACCCAGTCATTCCCTCATCAGACCATGAAATTCCTCAAGATGGTCTGAGAAATTGAAAATGAAGATGTGGATATTGGATGACCACTCCGTGATCAATGATGACTTTTGGGAAAGTCAACATCCCAATACTCCGCTCTTCACCCGCTTCAACAAGTTCCTCACTCCCCTGCAATTGTCAGATCGACTCTAAGAAAATCAACCCACGAGTCCTGTGCATGAAGAAATTCCAGCCACGATCTGATGAAACTGTTGCTCTTCTGCTGAAATTCCTCGAGCTGCACAAGTTGAGGACCAAGAAATTCCTCAAGTGAAGAACACTGACTTACCATTCGGTGGTGATGCAATTGGCGACACCCTCTGCCAAGCGAAGAATCCGTTCTCGACCAAACAAAAGTTCAAGGCTAAGATTTCTTTCTTGAGCATGTGTTCTTCTGAATATAATCCTATGACTCTGCTCGGATTAGGAAGAGGCGCTACGGACTGCCGATCAAGCCAACTTCTATTCCTCGGTGCTTTTCAACAAGGACAAAATCTTGATCATGCTCATATTCCTCATGTGGATATGGAGTCTTGCCAGGCTTTGAGCCCGTTCTAAGTGTTCTTCACGATGCAGGTCTTCTCAACTTTTGCGACATTTGTGATTGGAATGAAGAGCTAATTCTTGATTCTATGCAACACTTCACATCACGGAGATGCTGAAGATGTAACTTCATGGGTCTTGGATTGGATGACGAAAATACTCACTACAAGGCTCCGGCAAGTGAATTGCTTCGTGCCCTTCCACTCAGTCCTCCGATTGATGGTGCACGTCCATCTATGAAGAAAAGAACTTTCAAATCACTATATGCAAGTGTTGATGAAGCCATTGAAACCAAGACAAGCTCCAGGACCAAATTCCTCGTCAAGGAATTGTTATATGTGCCTCGAGCAGTCTATCCAATTTTGTCGAAGACTATGGTCCTATCAAGGGCCCGACTCGAATGATGAAGAGTCGTTGGCATCATGAAGAATATGCTTTTCAACATCATCCATGGCGTTCCGTCAATTTCCATGATTTCTTCATGAGGACTCTGGCTAACATTGCCATATCACCTTTTGAGCTGAAACCTTATGCACCTTGGATCATGAGATTCATCGGTCGAATCTTCAGCGAATTACAAAGGCGACACTTTGAACCACTGCAGCTACGCCCTATTGAAGTCCTCAAGCGACCATTGCCTCGGTGATGAAAAGGAAGGCTCTTCTTGATAGATGAAGACATTAGGTCCATTGGATGGAGCGGTTTATAAGCAACATCTTATTCCACCAATTATGACTCGCCACTCATGACTCGTGCAGCAAATACCTCGGTTAAGCAAAATCCTCAAGGAACTGCACCGGTGATACTGATCATGAGTTACTCCTCGGTCTTCATCGAGAGGTTGATCATAATCACAAAGTGGGTCAAGCGTCAGTTTGGTACTCTTCTTTACAACATGACCTCAACTCACATCACGATGAAGAAAAAACACTACTATCTTCATAGAAACCTTCAAGCGCACCAGGTTGTTCTTTCACATGTCTACAATGATGAAGAACTGCAATCAATGGGACTCAAGGAAGAATTTGACTAGATGCGCACCTCCTCAGAAGAAATTCAAGAAAGTCAAAGTTCCTTCCTTAGTGGCAGGCTCCTATTCTTCATCTCGCGACAGCCTTGGAAAATGAAGATTTGGAAGAAACACTTCTTGGTCCTACTGCTATCGACGAACAACCCGGCAATCTTTGGCGCTCAAGTCTTAGCATATTCTTCAAGAGTGTTAGTCCTCGATTCGATCCTTTTTGGTTATTCGATGACAAAGGGGAGAAATTTGAGTTAGTCTTCAAGCGGGTCTCGTTCTTGTCTATATACTATGCTTTATTAAGTTACAACTCTCGTTCTTACGAAACCTTTTATTGGATCGAGTTGTAATCTTAAACCCGATAGTGCTTTGATGCTTCGATGCTTTATGCTTTTGCACTATGATACTGTTTAGAAGTAGTTTTGATACTAGTTATGCTCTGATCCAATTTGGCCCTTGGAACACGATACTCTTTGTGTGTTACTTTGCATAACATTAAGCACCATATTTCATCATGCATTTCAAATTCCTCATATTATATGTCAAATCGTGTAAAGATTACAAGATATAGGGGAGATCTCCATGATTCAATTCTTCAAATGTGCATTGCCTCAAAAGCAATTTCCTCACTATGCACATCTTGGGGAGTTCTTCTATATCTTGCAATCAAAATCCTCATTGTCGGTATTTACACTTCATATATTTATCCCGTTGAAAACTTAACTTGTATTGTCATCAATCACCAAAAGGGGAGATTGTAAATGCATCTAGTGCCCCTTAGTGATTTTGGTGTATTGAAGTCTTATAGGTTAAGTAACTAATCGTGTTGTGAGTGTACACAGGTCTATAAGTCTATGAGGAGTTTGATATTCTGAGAGAAAGTGGCCCCTAAAATGAATTTCTTCATCTGAAGAATTTGATATTCTGAGACTTCACGAAGACTTTGAAAGTGAAGAAGTGGTTGTGATTCTGAAGACTTGGTATTCGTGCGAGGAATATGAAGCGTGAAGATTTTTGTTTCGTAGTTTCATTTTTCTCTTTCTTGAGTCATAGGAAACACCGTCTTTGTTAAAGGGGTCGAGGAAATACTAAGGAGAAATTTCCATTTTGATGCTCAACTCAAAATCCTCACCTACCAATCCTTGGCAGGTGAAGCCTTTGGAAATCTCATACAGTTGAGTCAATTTCTTGATGGCGAGGCAGCTCTTACTAGTCCTTGAGAATTCATTACGGCGAGTTAAGAATCGCATGATCTCGAATTGCCTACGATGAAACATAATGTGACGAGAATTTGATGTTTCAAAATTCCGACCGTTCTTTGTCTTTGCCTTGCCGGTCTCAAAATATCTTATCCACCTAACGGTCATATCATTGAAGGGCATTTATGTCTTATCGTATCGGGCTGCTCCTAGGCTATAAATAGCCGCCCCTACAACCACTAGTTGGTTGGCTGCTCGAAGAACTTGACACTTGTCATTTGAGAGCAACCCATACTCACGAGGACTTTGGCGAAAATCATCAAGTGAGGAAAAACCCAAAGTGAGGAAAATCCCAAAACCAAACCCCAACAAACCCAAAGTGATTGAGCATCGAAGAAATTGATCCACGTGGATCCGGCGCTTTTACCTTTGAAGACTGTGCTTCTTCCAGACGGTTAAGCGTCACGGTCTAGAAACATCAAGAGGAATTGTGGATCGCATGGTGACCAAGTATGTGAAGGTTTGGAAATGTCGCTGAATTTCCACAAGTGATTGGGCCCGAGTCTGCGTGGCCTTAGTTCAAAGGAGAATCACAGTGAGGACTTGGTGTCTGAGCTGCGTGCTTTCAGCTGGTAGGTGTCGGGACTAGTGTCCTCGAGTTTAAATACTCGGCCGCTCCAAGCAGACTGTACAACTGAGAACGACAGTTGGAACTGGTCTACCAAATCATTGTCTTCACCTGCCTCATGGTTCCTATTTCCTCAACCCTTTCATTTCCTCATTCTTGTGTTGAGTGTTTGTCATATCATGTGTTTGAAGACTTTGTTGAAGACTTTCTCAATTTCCTCAGTTCAATTTCTTCATCTGTTTATCTTCATCTTGTGTTATCCTGTGATTAAACGTTGCCTTTCTGTGATTGTCTTCATTTCATCATGATGACTATGCATAATCTGTTATGCTTACTTGAGTACTTATTCATTTGCATGTATTTCTTAGCTAAGAATTTCCTCACCGGCAAATTCCTCGGTGAAGAATTTATAAATTCATAAATACGCCTATTCACCCCCCTCTAGTCGATATACTTGCTACTTTCATCACCTTACCTCGTCGTCTGAAAAGTCACGCTTGTGAATTGCAGCCAATAGTCAGGACATGGAAATATCTTTGGCAATGTAACACATAGAGAGTAATGAAGCAATAAGCCTATACTACATGCATATATGGTTGGTGGTAAGGCTCTCTGGTTACAATTTTGCATAAAAGCTAGTTTTCCCTACATCAAAGGAATAATTTTATTTAACTATCATGGTGGTTGTTAAACATTGAGAATGGTTGACACATCCTCAATCAATTAAAAAGTACTCATCAAAATCCCAATAACTTTTATTAAATAACATGTTGAGATTCACATGATATTCAATTACGGATACTCAAATTTGTCCATAACGGGACACGGCTAATCATGATTAGTTTATACACTCTGCCGGAGGTTTCACTTTTCCCCACAAGACTCGATCGCCTCCGTTTGGTTCTACTTTTCATGGTGTTTGAGAGGCGGATGGCCGAGACATAGTCTTTCAGGCGCTAGCACCTTACATGTGGGTGAGTACACCTACATCCCTACATCAGCTAGCCTACCCGTGAGTTCGCACAACTTAGTCCTTCCTTGAGCCCATAATTGGCTTGTGGCTGCCAGGATTTCAGGTTTGAATAATCTTATGATCCCTTAGAGCACAGGTGGCGGTCCGAAGAAATCTGAGCAAGTCTGATGGAACCAGGTGCCACAATCCACCCAGATGTGTGTTTAGGTTGCCACCTTAAATAAACCATTAATTAACAATCTCACATTCATGGATATTCACTCACCCAATCCCGTCTACTAGCATAGCATGGCATAATAAGCAAGCGTAGAAGTAACTCCCAAGGTTTCATAAGTAAGCAGGTAATAGGTACTACCTCAAATCTACTTCCCAATCCCACAATTTAATTAGATCCTAAACATGCAAGTGTTTGAGGTTTGATCTAATGCAATAAAACTGGGTAGTAGAAAAGGTATGATCAAGTGTTACTTGCCTTGCGATGATCCTGAGACCTAGAATTGAAGTAACAAGCGGCCTCCGGGTGATTCTGCGGACAAACAACAAGCATACAATAAGTACTCATCTAATGCGAAATCTCGAATAAAAGAACTAACCATAGAGTTCAACAGAACCCTGGTTGCACAAGAATCGAATCAAATAAGGCATATCGAAACTTGAGAGAAGCGACTAGGTTTAGCAATCTGAAACTAGGTCAAAAATTTCACATAGCAAAACTCTTGTAAGTAGGTTAGTCGGGCGGCGGTTTAAATAGCAAACTCCAGGCTTGAATCACCTGATTGATAAATGGCGAGAAAATAAGCAGATTTGAAAATCGGATCGGAAATCGAATCGAGAAAAAATAGCGGATTAAATCCGATTAAAAAAAGCGACGAGCGGAGTAAATACGGCGTTGTTAACGAATAATCCAGAACACATTCATTAACGGCGGTTGGTGAGCG
>JAHIAM010005347.1:0-21047 GCA_021605205.1 Aegilops longissima
TAACAATTTAAGTACCCGTTTTTAATACCCATCGCGGCTTCGCCCTTGGATAGGACATGTCAAATAGTCTTATTTTTGCTTATTACTACTTGTATGTCGTCGCTTGACGTACTATTTAAATAACAATGCATAGCATTAGTCTATTATTGCATTACCCTTCCTTTTCTTGTCTATTTATTTACGACAACTTGCACCGTACATTACGGTATGACCCGGTGCGCCGGAACTCCGGTATACACCATGTCTGACATGAGAAGTCCGAACACTTTCGACGATTACAACACTATAGGACCTTGAAGTATGTCTAGGGGGGGGTGATTAGACTACTTGACCAATTAAAACTTAACCTTTTCCCAATTTTAGAGTTTGACAGATTTTAGCTATCTTAGGACAAGTCAAGCAATCATCACACAAATCAAGCAAGCATGCAAAGAGTATATAGGCAGCGGAAATTAAAGCATGCAACTTGCAAGAAAGTAAAGGGAAGGGTTTGGAGGATTCAAGCGCCAATTGGAACACGGATGTTTTGGTGTGGTTCCGATAGGTGGTGCTATCGTACCTCACGTTGATGGAGACTTCAACCCACGAAGGGTAATGGTTGCAGTGAGTCCATGGAGGCTCCACCCACGAAGGGTCCACGAAGAAGCAACCTTGTCTATCCCACCATGGCCGTCGCCCACGAAGGACTTGCCTCACTAGCGGTAGATCTTCACGAAGTAGGCGATCTCCTTTCCCTTACAAACTCCTTGTTTCAACTCCACAATCTTGTCGGAGGCTCCCAAGTGACACGTAGCCAATCTAGGAGACACCACTCTCCAAGAAGTAACAAATGGTGCGTTGATGATGAACTCCTTGCTCTTGTGCTTCAAATGATAGTCTCCCCAACAATCAACTCTCTCTCATAGGATTTGGATCTGGTGGAAAGAGGGTTTGAGTGGAAAGCAACTTGGGGAAGGCTAGACATCAAGATTCATATGGTAGGAATGGAATATCTTGGCCTCAACACATGAGTAGGTAGTTCTTTCTCAAAAATGGTAAGTTGGAAGTGTAGGTTCAGTTTGATAGCTCTCCCCACGAATGAAGAGGTGGTGGAGGGGTATATATAGCCTCCACACAAAATCTAACCGTTACACACAATTTACCAAACTCGGTGGGACCGATTCAACAGACTCGGTCGGACCGATTTAGTAAACCTAGTGACCGTTAGTGATTTTGGTGGGGTGACATGCATCTCGGTGAGACCGATTCGGTTAGGGTTAGGGCATAACGTAATATCGGTAAGATCGATTACACAAACTTCGGTGAGACCAATTTTGGTAATAAGCTCAGGAGAGTTGGTCGAATAAACTTCGGTGGGACGATTTGCTCTTTTCGGTGAGACCGAAATGTTACAAAAGGAAACAAGAGTTTACATTGCAATCTCGATGGGACCGATCGCTCACCGGTTAGACCAAAACTTTCTGAAGGAAGCAGAGAGATTACAATCCCATCTCGGTGAGACCGAGATCCCTATCGATAGGACCAATTTGCCTAGGGTTTGTGGCGGTGGCTATGACTTTTGAAATCGGTGGCGCGGGTAGGAAGAATCGGTGTGACCGATTTTGAAAGCTTAGGTTTAGGTCATTTGTGGATTGTGAGAAAGTAGGCGGGGTTTTGGAGCATATCACTAAGCACATGAAGCAAGAGGCTCATTAAGCAACACCTCATCCCTCCTTGATAGTATTGGCTTTTCCTATAGACTCAATGTGATCTTGGACCACTAAAATGTAAAATGAAGAGTCTTGAGCTTTTGAGCTTGAGCCAATCCTTTGTCCTTAGTATTTTGAGGATCCACTTTCATCATCCATGCCATGCCATTCATTGAGCTTTCGTGAAATAATAGTCTTGGAATAGCATTAGCTCAATGAGCTATATGTTGTTATGAATTACCAAAACCACCTAGGGGTAGTTGCACTTTCAATCTCCCCTTTTTGGTAATTGATGACAACTTATAGATCAAAAGCTCGACAAATGATAATAAGATTGAAAAACATAAATCGCTTTGAGAGGTATGTAATAAGCAAGAGCTCCCCTAAATTTGTGCATAGTTTAAGATTTGCTTTGGACTGCAAATGCACAAGGAATTAGGCTCATGGGTTACTCTTCCATGTCACATACATCTTGGTGGAGCGCTCAAAATGATAAAGATTGAATACACGCACTCATCACCAAGAAAAGTGAATGATCACATAGGATAGATAAGATAATATCATCAAACATGCATAAGTGTAGCTTATGATCAAACACATGATCATCAATGTCTCACAAGAATAGCATAGTATCTCAAGCAATCAAAAGCAAACAAGTTTGAACCACCAAATCAAGAGAGAACAAAAACGACACTCTCTCTCTCGAAGCCTATGATCTATACATTTTTCTCCCCCTTTGGCAACAAGTTACCAAAAATTTCATAGAAAATGCATAGTGCTAGATTGACTCTCGGGCTTGATCTTGGTGGTGGTGTAGAGATGGCTCCTTGGGCGAAGACTTGAGTTGATGTAGAGGGAGCTGGAGGAGTTAGTCTTTGGAGCTGTTGCCTTTGGGCTGTAGGAGCTGTAGGTGGTGCAGATGATGTTGCTCTAGTGGTAGTCTGGAACCGCATCGATCTCTGAGCTCTAGGCACTCTGGCAAATACATTGGTGGTAGTCTTGCCCTTCCTCTCTGCATGTCATCCTGCTGGTCTGCTCCTGGTGGCTGAATCTCGGTTACTTTGACATCTAGATCATAGAATTTTTGTTCCATGATTCTTTCCAAGCTCTCTGATTTTTGAGTGAGGTGGCCAATCCTTCTCAATCCTCGAGAGATGATGCTATCAAGTAACCAAGCTGCTCCTGCTTGTTCTTCAAGAAATACTCGAGATGCCTCCTCTTGAGTTGGCATCTTGGCAGCCTTCTCCTTCCTTGCCTTCTCCTTCTTCTCTTGAGCTTGGCGATGATGGATCATTCTCATTCATGACAACCTCATTGTCCTCAAAGTCTGGATAAAGTGGAAAATGTTCCTTATCCAATAGATATTTGCACTGTGCCCATCTTTGAGTTAATCAACTCCACGAATCGAGGGGCATATCCACAACTCCTCTTATGATCTGCTGCAGTCCTCTTAATGGTTTCAACTATAAGGCTCATGACCTTGAATTTATGAGGCACATCAAATAAATGCAACATATTTATTGCATGCCCTCTGATCATGTTGTGGTCACCTGACTTAGGCAATAGAGTGTGCCTTAGGATCCAATTGATTGTAGGCAGCCACAGCGGAAGAAAGTGGACTAATCCAAAGAAAGTCTCTAGGGCTTTATCTGGGATCTCCTTGTACATATGTGCCATGGTATTGTGTCCCATTTCTTCTTGGCATATACATCAGTCATCATCATTTTCCTTTGGGGCATTTATCGGTTTGCCCTCCTCAATAGTTGATTGGTACCTTGTACCTTGGACATCAAACTATCCTCCATCTGGATAGAAGTGTGTTGTGGAGTAAATTGCATGATAAGTTCATCATTCCGGTTTGTGAGCTTTTGCCCAACAAAATCTGCAACTCCACAAGCAAAAAACTGTCTTGCACTCGAGGTAGTGCTCTTCATTTTCCTTCACGTGGGTCGGTCGACCCACCTCATATCACACACAATGGGCTTCTTGTCCAACAAGATTGTCTCATAGAAGTCCTTTGTTCCTTTGTATGGAACACTGTAATCAACAACAGTCCTTCTCCTTGTGGCATATGGATCGCCAACCTCCATAGCCTCAACCTGAATCTTTTCTAATGTTCATGTCCTCATTACAGGATGGGCATCATTGTGATGCAGTATCTTGAGCTTGAGCTTCCTCGAGAACTTGTCCTTCTTCATCTTCCTCCTCGGCAACCTCGAGGCATGGGGCCTTGTTCTTCTCGGCATTGGAATACTCTGGTATTCCTCTTTGGTCTGAACTTGGCCTTAGGGGCAGCTTTGGGTGCTTCCTTGGGCTTAGATGTTGCAGCCCCTGATCTAATAGCATCACCCATAAGCTTTGGTGCCTTGGGTCTTGGTGCAAAAAGCTCTTCTTCCTCTTCCATCATGTAAGGTTGCCCAACAACTCTGGCTATGGTCTTCTTGACCCTTTCCTTCCTCTTTTTCCTTGACAGGCTCTTTGGGATCAGGCTTCTCGAGCGGTTTAGTTGAGTCTACGGCTTTGGACATTGGTTGTCTTCCTGCAGGCCTTTTAATCTTCATGCACGGCTTTGTATGCTTTCTTGAGCCATACTCCTTTTGATCTTGCTTTCTTGGAGGTAGCCTCATCTTCTTCAGCTCTATAATCCTCATCTTGAGTCGAGGTTCTCTTCTTCCTTTGCTGGTAGCAGCCTTAGGCGGGAGTTTCTTGGAGTGCTCGCTGCCTTCATCTGAAGTGCTAGAGGGACTAGTGCCCTCACTCATGTCAATCTGCTCTTGACTGTTATGGCTGTCACACTGGTCTAACATGCTACAAACAACTGACTGCTGACCACTGTGAAGAGTTATAGATGAGATAGAGTGGATGAGCATCACAAAATCAAGATTTTTGCAAAGAATGATTCAAAAATTCAGTTTTAGTTTTTCCCTGAGAAGCATTTCGGATCAACGATTTTCAAACTCGGTGATACCGAAGCAGTTTTGGAATCTAAAGCTGATGAACTTCGGTTGGACGAGTCACGGTTTGGTGGCACTTTGAGACTGCTAGAGGTTTCACAAAGTCCTAAAATCAGTCGCACCGATTAGCAATTCTCGTTCGGGCCGAGAGTTACTAGTGCAATGGCATAAGCCAAATCGGTGGGACCGAGTTTTTCAACTTCGGTGGGTCGAGATGGTTTCGTGAAACCTAACCTAAATTTGAAATCTCATCTAATCTCTGATTGCATTGGTGGATAGGAGTGTTTCAATCGTGGCAGGAATCAATAAGAACACAATGTGCTAGGAATCGGACGAGGATAGCAGCGTGATTGATCCATACCCTAGCTCGGCGATGAACTCGCTTCTGGCGGCAATGGCGAGGTTGAATTCCGTTGTGGCGGAGACCAGCGACGAGGCGGCTGGCGGCGAGGATGCGATCCGGAGACCTTGGAAGCGAGAGCGAGCTATTTCATGAGCGAAGGGGTTGAAGAAATTTCAAAATTTTGCCCGTGACTATATATAGCCCGACCTGTCGGTGTGACCGAGTGGAACAACTTCGGTGGCACCGAGATGCATAAGCGTGTTCGATTCAGCAACTCGGTGTGACCAAAAAAAGTTCAAATCGGTTGCACGTTATTGAAAACCTAGATCGACTTAGTGATCTCGGTAGGACCCGAAATGGAGAATTGGTTAGACCGAGAATCACAAAGAAGTTTTGGAAGTTTAAGTCTATGATGAATCGGGGACTCGAGTGCTCCTCACAGTGGTTTGAATCTGACTTGATCAAATTTTGTGATGTAGCATGAATAGAGTTTGATCACGAGAAAAGCATAGATAGCTAGAGAAAGTTCTTAGGCATTCTTGTCCATCCACTTGGCCAAAAGAAGAAAGAACCAAATACTCAAAACAACAAGTGGATGTCCTTGAATGAGTAAAATATGCACCAACATGCTCACACAAAAGGATAGCAAATGAAATATGTGGCAAAGCATGCACAACCAATTCTAGCATCTATCAAACGATTGGCGATGACTAGGTCATCTATATATGAGTATATTGACTTAGGAGTCAAATGATAAACATTTGATCATAGGTCATACTCATCGTTTAAGCTCAAGTGGGGTTACCACTTTTACATAATGCATTGATGTGTTCACACCATTAGAGTTGCTTTGACTCAATTCTTAGAGTTAAGCTCCCCCTAGATGTGAGATCCCCCCTTAGAGGGATGAACTAACCTTGGGTTTTGTCGATGATGACTTCATGTAGGTGTTGAAGGTGTGGATGCTCAATGTTGACGTAGTTCAATTCGAGCAATCCTTTGGAGTGAGTTGCACTTTTAATTTGCCTACATGGGTTAGTCCCACAAGGAACAAACAAGAATATCCATAGACATAAAGTGATGCACACACACAAGATGATGTCCATGAAATCATTAGGTTACCTTGTCCCTTGCCTTACCAACATGAGGGTTTGTGACTCCTTGAACTAGTGCAAGATGTGGAAGTTGATTGCACTTGTCCTTGCCATAATGATATGTGTGAAGAATGTTGGCGAGTCACCCTCAAGAACTCTCTAGTTCTTCTTCTTGGGATCCACATCATCTTGGCAGGGAATCCTTGGAGTTGTAGTTGTACTTGATGAAGTAGAACTTGTAGTAGTCTTGGAATCCACTTGAGCGAGGCCTTAGGTGCTTCTTCAAATGCATCAATCTCTTCTTGAAGCTTGTCCTTGCCTTTGTTCTGTGGTCTTGTGGTGGAAGATCATCTTGTGCTTGTGTTTCCTTGAAGGAAGTAGGATCATACTTCTCTTGTTGAGGAACAAACTTCGTCTTGGGGTATTGATCTTCTTCCCTCAACTCCATTGGCATTGAACTTCCGTTCAAAACCAACACCTTGATTCTTCGGTGTCTTCCTTGCTTGCGTACAATTTCCTCGAATTGCTTACTCCGGCAAGGCTCTTTAGACACCTTTCTCTATAATTCCTTCAATAAGCTATTTTCTTACTCAAGTGTAACTTGGCTAAGAGAATCATTAGTGGAATCAAGAGAACTACTAGAAGAAACAATATTGGATTTGACATTATTATTGTTACTACTAGAAGAGTATCTTTCTTGTACTTGTTACTAGACTTGACTTGAGACATGTAAGTAGGTAGGAGAAGCAGCTTGGCAATGTAAGAAGAACTTTTCTTCACGGAGATCATCATTGATTGCTTTTAAGAACTCACGCTCTTGCTCAAGATTGAGCTTTTCAAAGCGTAACTTCTCATGAGCCCTTAAAAGTTCTCGATGATCTTGAAGATAGTTTCATGAGCCAACAAGAGTGTTTAGTTCTTTAGTTAGAAGCTCAATCTTCTCCTTATCATTGTCATTAGTTTTATCTTGATTAGCATGATTAATTGACGTTTCATCATAGTATTCATCACTAGAGTTGTCAACAAGTAAATCATCATCCACAAGCAAGTCATCTTCATCACTATTGAAATCAACATACTCGGGATGTGTTACCTTTGGACCTTTGGCCATGAAGCATCTTCAATTCCTTCATTTGGTGAATCAAATATGTAAGTAGGAGTTGGTTGACACAAGTGCTAGACTAGAAACACCTTTAGCCGGATTCGGGTTCAGCGGCAGACCCTTGAGGTTCGAACCTTTGGTGGAGTGCGGAGATCCAACCTTCTACCGTCTCGCCTTCGCCCGAATCGAGGACCTAAACTATTAATGGAGCAGCACAAAGAGACACGAGATTTATACTAGTTAAGGCCACCGTTGTGGTGTAATACCCTACTCTAGTTTGTGGTGTGGTGGATTGCCTCTTGGGCTGATGAGAACAATACAAGGAAGAACAGCCTCGCGAGTGCATTCTTGGCGGAGTCTGCGATGAACTGCTAGGCGGTGTTCAGTCGCTCTAGCTACTGGTTCCTTGATGAGGATCGGGTCTCTATCTTTCTCTCTCTCTAGATGCCCGGGTTCCTATTTCCTACCCGATGTCCTCGCTCTGAGTGTGGCTACTCCTATTTATAGGCGAATGCCGTGGGCCTCTTCCCAAATATTGAGCGGGAAGGGCGCCAACAATTGGCCATTTGAAGGAACAGCGGGTACACTTATCTGACTAAAGTTGGTCCTCTTTGCCAAAGGCTCTGGTGATACGCTGCTTGGGCTCCACGATGACTCCTTCGGCCGTTGGGGCTGGTCTTGGTCTTGTTGCACGAAGCGGATGCCTTTGCTTGATGCTCGCTGCGCTTGCTCCCTTTGCACCAAAGAGGAAAGGAGGATCTTTGCGGTGGCGCTGCAGCTGGCGCCCTTGGTAAATCATGGCTTGCGTCATGGGCACCTCGCGAGTACCCGCCTTGAACTCTCCGCCTCCTCATGAGCCAACTGCGAGGCCGTGCACGAGAAGCTCCTTGTCGTCGCCCGTGAAATCTGGCCCCTCGCGGTCTTGAGCTTCGTTGATGAAGATGGGCGTCTGGGCCTCCTTTGAACCCACACCGCAGAGCGCAAGTAAACAAGTCAGGGACCCCGTTCCCGAGCGCCCGGCATAGCCCAGGCCTGGCGCGCCAAAACTTGGCGGCAGAGGCGAAAGGAAAGTCTGGCGTCGCGGGCCCTAATAACTGCGGCCTTAGGCGGCAGCGTGGCGGTTGATTGGACGTTAGCGGCCTTTGTTCCCCACGCCTCCTTATTTACGTGCCTTGCTAAGCGGACACGCTCTTGTACACATCCGTTCCCCTACTGCTTTGCGTGCGCCTGTCCATCCCCTCTCGAACTCCGACTTCCATTTTCAATCCAATCTCGAATCTCCCCCTTTTCAATCGCCATGGCTCCAAGCGAAGAAGAAATGGAAGAAACCTGTGCCTCCGCCTCGCTCGCCGCCGCGGCCCCTCCGCCGTCGACCGTCGATCATACTCAATCTAGAGGGCTTGGGCAAGGTTAGTTCGGCTCAGCCACCACCTTCAGCGAATGCGGGAGGGCGGCGCCCTGGCCCGTCCCACTTCTCCATCGGCGGGATAGTCCTGAGGTCCGGTATTTTCTTGGCATACGTAGGCGAGGACTAATTCCCCTTTTCTGATTTCTTCATTGCCGTGCTTTCCCTATCGGATCCACATGATGCATCTGGGTCCTCAGTCCATCACTCTCCTCTCGGTCTTAGCCGTTTGTGAAGCAATGATGGGCATCATTCCTTGGTTGCCTTGCTGCGCCACTTCTTCTCTACGTGCCTTATCGGCCCCACCCAATGCTCGGCGTGCATGAGGCTTCGTCGCCCTTGCCCGACACTGGCGGCCTCGAGGATTGACTTCAGCCTGCCTCCGCCCAGCTGAGTTCCGCGAGAGGTGGTTGTACATGGATGTGGGGTGCCCAGCCCCCTGCTCAGAGGCCAACCTGCTTTCTGTCCCCAATTCAGTGGGGCAGGAGGCAGCTTTCAAGCCCTCGGCTTATTTTTATCACAGCACCGCTTGAGTTCTGAAAGCTTGGCGTGTGGCGCCCAAGGTGGTGAGGAGTTCGATGTGCGCGTTGCTCCTCTCAACGCCATTCCCACGGATGTGGGCCTTGGTGAACTTGGTGACGTATGAGGCTCCGGGAAGAAGACTGGCCTGAAGTGCTAAGAAAGTGCTCCTGGTCTGTTGGCGACCCCAACCCGTGGCATCCGGCATGGAGGGGCCTTCTTTATCTCTGCCCGAGCAGGGGTGATTTTGTGAACGGATGCCTATCTTGATGAATGGGGGCGCGCCCTGGTCTCGAGGGGCCTCGCGATAATCCGGTGATGGTGACAGCCTTTCGATCGGCCAAAGGCGGCTCCTCCTCAAGTGGAGGCGAGGAGGCCTGAACCGCCCGAGCCGAAGGACCCCGCGGGAGTGGCGGCCTTGAGCGGCGCTCATTGGGAGCAGCTCCCGAGGCTCATGCCGCCCGGCGGGAGAGGCGTGAGCAGCCGCCCAGCAGCGCCTGCGGATAGAGCCCGAGGCCCTGCTTCCTTGGTGAGGCAACCAGCAGGTAGCGTCGGCGGGCGCCCACAGCAGGTCGCCTTGATGCTTCTCCCTCGCCTTGAGCTGACCCTAACGCTCAAATCTTGGGTCGCTTCCATGGACACCGAGGCCCTCCGGAAGAAAGGGAGGCCTGGCGATGATTACCCTTATACTTTCTTTGAAGCGTGGAAATGCCGCCTTGATGAGTAAGCCTTCTCCTTCTCAGTTCTGATTCTTACTTTGCTTGTACAGATCCTTCCCTGCAGGCCCCATCCTACGAGTTCACGGAGGCGGGTGAAAAGCCGTCCCCCAACCGCCCTCTTTCCTGTCCTTGGCGCTCCGAGCAATGGAGCCCTTGTGGTGGCGCCGGCAAAGAAGCGAACCGTCAGGCGCGCATCGTGGCCCTGCGCTTCTCAGTTGAGTTCAGCGGACCCTTGAGGTTCGAACCTTTGGGGTGCTGTGCAGAGAGATCAACCCTCCACCGTCTACTTTGCTCGGCGAATCGCTGGGACCTAAACTACTAACGGAACAGCACAGAGAATCTGAGATTTATACTAGTTGGGGCCACCGTTGTGGTGTAATACCCTACTCTAGTTTGTGGTGTGGTGGATTTCCTCTTGGGCTGATGAGGAATAGTACAGGGGAAGAACAGCCTCGCTGAGTCTGTTCTTGGTGGGTGTGATGAACTGCTAGGTGGTGTTCGTTGCTCTAGCTTGAGGATCGGGTCTCTATCTCTCTCGGGATTCGGATGCGGATCTAGATGCCTTTTTCTCTCTACTCTAAGTGTGGCTACTCCTATTTATAGGCCGAAGGCCTGGGCCTCTTCCCAAATATTGGCCGGGAAGGCGCCAACAATTAGCCATTTGAAGGGAACACTTGGTACACTTATCGACTAAAGTTGGTCCTCGCACCAAAACTCTGGTGATGCCTGCTTGGGCTCCACGATGACTCCTTCAGCCTTTGGGCTGGTCTTGGTCTTGTTGCACGAAATGGGCGCCTTTGCTTGATGCTCTTGCTGCGCTTGCTCCTTTGCACCAAATAGGAAAGGAGGACACCATGGCAGGCTGGCGCGCGTGGCAGCCCTTGGTCTTCATGGCTTCGTCATGGGCACCTCGCGAGTACTGCCTTGAACTCTCCGCCTCCTCATTAGCCAGCTGGCGAGGCCGTGCACGAGAAGCTCCTCGTCGTCCGCCAGTAGTCTGGCCCCTCGCGAGGTCTTGAGCTGCGTTGATGAAGATGGGCTGTCTGGGCCTCCTTTGAGCCACGCCCGCGGGCAGCGAGCGAGCAGTCTGCAGGGACCCCATTCCCGAGCAACGCCGACAGTGGCCCAGGCCTGGCGCCCAAACTGGCCGCGGCGGCGAAAGGAAGAGAAGTCTTGCAGCGTCGTGGGCTAACAGCGCCTGCGGACCTTGGCGCCCAGCGTGGCGGTTGGCTGGGCGTGGTAGCCTTGCTTCCCCCACGATGCCTTGGTTACCACCGGATTCGACAAGATCCTGCATGCGAGTTGGTCATGATTACGGTGATAGTGGAGGTCGGCGGTTGGCCTGCGCTGAGCTATAAGTGCTGGAATGGTGGCGCCCTTCCGGTCTATCCTTTCTTGTCTCTCCTTCTTATCCATGGCTCCACCAAGGAAGTTCTCGGCGCATGAGAGAAGGGAAGGGCCGTCAGGTCAAGTCTTCCTCTCCTCCGCCTAAGCGTGGTCGAGGTCACCCTATAAGCATCCGTGGCCTCCCGGCGGTCCCCATGTCGTGGGGAGGCTCTCGACATGGCGACAGCGGCTGGCCATGGTCGGGCGTGCAGCGCGCGTCCCCTGAGGCCGCACCTCCATCTTGCAGCTCCCTGCTTCCATCTTGCGGAGTTCATGGTGAGGCGGAGGCCGTCTGGCGTCCGGCCCAGCTCCTGCTTCCTCTGAATGAGCTCTCGGATGGCGCCTGAGTGGCCTCTGGATCCGAGGCGGATGGCTGCTGCAGCCCGGGCTTCATGGGCTTCTCTGGAGTCTCTGCTGCGGGGAACACATTCTGACCCTTGGTGGCAGAGCGTTCACTGCAGCGTGGTCTTCACCTGCGGTGCTCTGAACTTCAAGTATGTGGCGAGGCCACCCCTATGTAAGGGTGTTCGGGGAAGATGGTGCGCCGCATGGGGTGCTGCCACGAAGGCGATGACGCATGCCGAGGACTCAGCCCGGCGTGGGTGGAAGGAGGCAGCCTTGGCGGTGGCGATGCCCATGACTCCTCACGCTTCACCGGCTCTTCTTGGATGGTGATTCTTCGGCGGCAGCCGTGAGGAGCCCCCACGCCCGCGCCGCGCTGCGTGGGGGTGTAGCGGAGTCCGCTTGCCGCCATGCCCAGTGAAGCGAGAGGAGTCCGCTGAGCTCGGGCGGCTCGAGCCTTCAAGAGAGCCGCAGGCATGCTTCACCGCCATCCTTTTCCTTTCTTTCTCCGGTGCAAAAAGGCAACAATGTGGCCCAGTGTGGACGTTTAGGAGTGCTTGCCGTTAATTATTGTGCTGCTTTTGTTATCTGGTCTTTTTCCTTTCTCTTGTCGCCCATTCATAAGTGAACTCCAGCCGTGGCGTGGGCGACGATCCGGAGGCCCGTGTTCACGTTGTGCATCCGTGAGAACGCAGTCGGGAGGGTGCTCGGCGTGGACCGAGGGCCGTGAAAACTTGGCGATAAGGCAGGAGCGCTCACGGGGCTCCGAGGCCTCGCCTCATGAGTCCCCCATGAAAATCGAGGCGGAGGCGAAAAATCGAGGAACCACGGACCAAAAAGAAAGCGATAGTTTGATAAAAACTCCAAATGGGAATAACTAGTCAAGCTGCAAAGCAAATGGAAAAGCGTTAGGCACCTAGTCTAGTCTTGACGTCTTCTCTGTGTGAGCTAAGTGCCTGCCTTTGGGCGTGGGAGGGAGCCTCGGGGCTGAGGCGCCTCCTGAGACTCCGAGGCGTGTACAGCCCCAACTCATTATTGCGTGAGAGTGTCCCAGGCGGCGAGCTTCACAGGCATTGGCCCTCTTCACAGGCTCGGGCCTTTCTTGGGAAGCAAGCTTCCAGGCGTTGCCCTCTTCACGAGGCTCGGGCCTTTCTTAGGAAGCAAGCTTCGCAGGCGTTGCCCTCTTCACAGAGCTCTGGGCCTTTTCCAAAAGATGAGCTTCTGAGGCATTCGCCTTCTTCACGAGCTCTGGGCCTTTTCCAAAAAGAATAGCTTCAGGGCATTACGCCTTCTTCATAGGCTCTGGGCCTTTTCCAAAAGAATAGGCTTCACAGGCATTAGCCTTCTTCCTGAAGTCTGGCCTTTTCCAAAAGAATAGGCTTCACGAGGGCATTCGCCTTCTTCACAACTCTGGGCCTTTTCCAAAAGAATGAGCTTCCTGAGGCATTCACCTTCTTCACAGGCTCTGGGCCTTTTAGGGTAAAACCTCAGGAGTCTTTGGATGTTCCACAGCGTTACTGTATAGGCACTCCCTCTTGAGTCTCCAAAGCGCCGCAGGCTAGGCACGGAAACATGAACAACCTTGAATGGGCCCCTCCACATGGGAGAGAGCTTATCAGTCCCTCCACAGAGGACCGTCGAACACGAGTCCCCTACCGAGAGTTAGAGGCGGATGTTGCGGCGGTGGTATCGCCGGAGTGCCTGCTGGTACCTTGCCGCTCATGGCGCAGCTTCTCGGCGCTCCTCCCAGCACAAGGCCGTCCCCGCGTGGTCTGCTGCAGCATTTCGCCGAACGCCCGAGATCCAGCGCGGATTGGCGCTTGACCTCGTGAGGAGGACCGCCCGGCTCCATGGACCCGGGAAGAAGGGGTCTCTCCGGTTGGCTTGGTTGCGGTTGTGCGGATGGACCCTAACTGCAGACGGGCTTCGTCATACCAGCCTCTGCCGCGAGGCTTCCGGTTTCTTCTTGAGCGTCTGGTCTTGGCGCCTCTCGGGACCTCTGCGTTGGCCGCTCGGCCTGTCCATTGCTGTGGAAGTGCGCCACGAAGCATATCTGCGTCCCAAGGTTAAGCGCTGATACGTTTTAAAAAGGTTACTAGTGAATGCGAACCGTTGTCAATGATGATGCGGTTCGGCACTCGAGCAGCTCCCGATGCCCTTGATGAACTTGTTGCGAGAACAGTGAGGATGGCGTTGAGCGGACTCGACTTGACCCACTTGGTGAATTTGTCCGCGGCGTAGGGTAGAATAGCCCCTGGCGCCCGAGAAAAGGGCCGAATGTCAGCCCAGACGCGAATGGCCAAGTGAGGGGATGGTTCTGATTCCTCTGCTGGTGGTGGATCTGCTTGGCATGGAATTGGCAAGCCTCGCGAAGCCTTCATGAGTTCGATAGCGTCATTGGCGCGATGGGCCAATAAAACCGCTTGTGGAGCGCCTTGCCGGAAGTCCGTGGCGGCGAATGGTGCCCACAATCTCCGCCATGTATATCTGCCATCAATTCCTTCCCTATTCCTGGTGATGCGGTAGCGAGGATCGTCGTTGATCGTTTCGGTGAGCTCTCCATCCATGATCTTTGTATGCCGTGGCTTGCCGCGCCACCGCTGCCTCCTCCTCCTTCTCGAGGCAAAGTCCCAGCGTTAAGTAACTCTTGAGCTCCGTGATCCGGCACTCCTCTTGAGGTTCCATCGTTAGGAAAGCAGGCGTCCTCCTGAGGCGGAGCCCGGGCAGGGCTCCCGAGGCAGGTGGCTCGAGGAGCTCCTCCCGAGGCTGTCTTGTGCTTGATAGCGTGGCGGGGCTGAGGGCTTGAAGAGCCGTTCCTCAAAAGCGCCCGGCTCTGGGGGTAACCTCCTGGAGGCTCGTTTGGCGATGTCGTCGGCCTCTTGATTGGTGCAGCAGAGCACGTGCTGCAGCTCAACCCCAGACTGTTTCTCCATCCTGCGGACCTCCGCAAGGTAGGCCTCCATGTGTTCATCTCTTGGCTCGTACACCTTGTTGGAGAAATTAGCGAGGAGCTGCGAGATGCGCCCTTGATGGTAGGCGCTTCACCCCAGGCAGCGGCAGCCTTCAAACCGCTATCAGCCTTGTATACTGCTATATTGTTGGAGACCTTCTCACCATCTTTGGAAGCAGAGCTGCGGCATAGTAAGAGCTTGTCTGGCGGGAGATATGAGCCTTGCCCCAGCCCAGTATACTGTCTGGAGAATGCTCCGTCGAAGTACATGACCCAACCTTACAGGCGCCGCTTCACAGGGAGAAGGACCGATCCTCGCTGGCCACTGAGGCCGGTGCTTATCCATCCGGCCATGAAATCTGTGTGGCCCCTTGATGACTCTGGTTGTCTTGAACTCGAGCTGGAATGCTTGCAGCTCAATGTTTCACTCGGTGACCCTCCGGCGAGTTGGGGCTCTGAGCACCCTCTCGGGGTATGCGAGAGACAACCTTGATTGGATGAACCTCGAAGTAGTGCGCCTAGCTTGCGAAGCCACCAATAAGCGTGAGGAGGGCCTGCGGCATGGGGTGCCGTGCCCTCGCATCCCGTAACACGGTCTTGTGCAGAAATACACGGGTGCTCGGCGAGGTTAAGGGCGTCGGTCTTTGGTGGCGTCTTCGGAAGGCGTGGTGCCTCCGGCGACGGCGCCTCCGGCTGAGTGCTTGGATGGGGGCCTCCCGCCCTTAGTCTTTCTGCTGCGATGGCTGATCTTCTCCCATTGCGGTGCTTATACGCTAGTTCCTTGATTCGGTCTTGCCTTAGCTCGGGTGGCGCCGTGGTCTTGGCTTTGGCGCTCCTCTAACGCCACGAGGCAGCGCTTGCGAGTAGGGAGTGGCGGCGAGTGAAATACCAAGGGCTCCAGCGATGGGCCACCATCAACTGGAGGGCTGGTCGGGTACCTCTTGAGGTCTTGAAAGCGCTTTGTCGGCCTCTTGATCCCTCGAAGGGCCTTTTCTTCATCGGTGGGAGAAAAAGCGCCCGCTCCCCAATCGAGGAGATAAGCGGCCCAGTGTGATTCTGGCGCCCGTGGCTTCTGCATTTCCACGAGGGTCTTTGGTGGGCTCATGTCTTCCTTGCCTTGACCTTTTACAGGTTGGCCTCGATGCCTCGGTGGGACACGAAACCCGAGGAGCTTGCAGGGAACTCAAACACACACTTCTCGGGTTGAGTCACGGGCTCACTGCATTGAGGCTCATGAAGGTTTCTTCAGGTCTTGTATCAAGGTCTTGGCCTCATGAGACTTCACCGCGATGTCGTCGGCGTATGCCTCCACATTCTTCAGCTGTGGGCCCAAGGTGATGTGCATGAGCATTTGGAAGGTTGCCCCAGCGTTGCGCAGCCAGATAGCATGCATGTATAGCGAGTACACTCCACACGGGGTTAGGAAGGCCGTCTTTTCCGTCTTCCACGCCATCTTGATTTGGTGATACCGGAAAAGCGTCCAAGAAGCATAACAGGTCACACTCGGCGGTGGAATCGGCGATTTGGTCGATCTTGAGGGAGAGAGCGGATCCTGGGGCATGCTTTGTTGAGTTGGTGAAGTCTACACATCGCTCCTTTCCTCCCTTCTTTGGCACCTACAGGGGTTGGCCAGCCAATCTGAGTGTCGGACCTCGCGAATAACCCGCGGCTTCTAGCTTGCAGGTCTCTTGGGCGATGAAGGCCTGCTTTTCGATGGACTACCTTCTAAGCTTTACCTTCCTTGGGCGCGATGGGGCACACATTGAGATGGTGCTCGATTCGCCCGTGGAATACCGCCCTTGGTGATCAGGCTCGGCGAACACCTTCTTGTTCGCCGCGAAATTGACAAAACTTCCTCTGTTGGGTTCGAGGTTGGCGCCTATAGTGAAGAGTGGCGTTTGTGGACCCGTCCTCGTCGGCAGTGTCTGCTTGGTCTCCGCCTTGTCTTGAGTGAAGAACTGCTTCTTCTTGGTCGAGCAGCCAGCCTTCAAGGCTTAGGGCTTCCGCATCGGCCAGGCTCTTGGCTGCTTGACGCCGTCTTGAGGTGAAACTGGCGCTCGCATGGCGCACCTTCAGTGTCCCGGAACGCAGTGAGCGCCCCGCTGCTCCGGGCATCTTCGAGTTGTACCCGGGTGGGTTCGTCCATGAATTTGGCCAATGCTAGATAGCCAAGGATGGCATTGTAGGGAGGCGATGGGCGATGTCGAAATCGACCAGTTCCGTCGGAAGTTGTCGTAAGTGCGAAGAGTCACGGAAGCGGTTGCCCCAAGGGCTGGATGACCCTCCTCCTCGCCGAAAAAAGGCCGGCTGGGCTGCGGCGCTCCACAGGGTATCGAGAGGAGGTTGAAGGCCTCGGCGAGAATGCGTTGAGGCGGCGCAGCCCGTCGATGAGGTCTAGTGGCGGCAACTGGCGAGATGGTGGGTGTGTAGAGCATGGGGGGCGCACCCGAGCGGCGAGTTGGTGGGGTGGTCTTGAGAGTCGAAGGTCAGCCCGGGCGGCGACTCCGTCCGACTGAGGAGCCCCCCGCGTGGGGCGGCGACCCAGCCGGACGAATGTCTTGAACATGGCGGTTTAGGCGGCGCTGCGAAACGCCCAGGGAGACGCGGACAGCGGAGGACGGGGTGGCCCAGAGGCGGGTGGCAGGAAGCCTAGCGGCCTCCCCGAGGTCGCCGAGGCCTTGAGGCGATGCTTCTTGCCGTCCCCGCCGGGCGGTGGCGGTGCATTGCAGCGGTGAGAGAACAAGGCGCCCGCCGTCGAAAGCGTCCAGGCGACATAGGGGGCGAAGCGACCTGGCGCTTCAAGCCGACAGCGTCGGTTGTAATTCGCGATGGTCGAGGGAAAACGGCTGACGGAAGGCGGTCCGGCGCACCCCTACTGGCGCCAAATGTCGGTTCGGGTTCCAGCAGACCCTTGAGGTTCGAACAACTTGGGGTGCGGCGGAGATCAACCCTCCACCGTCTACACCTCGCCCGAATCGCTGGGACCTAAACTACTAACGGAACAACACAAGAGACCGAGATTTATACTAGTTCAGACCACCGTTGTGGTCTAATACCCTACTCTAGTTTGTGGTGTGGTGGATTGCCTCTTGGGCTGATGAGGAGCGATCAGGGAAGAACAGCCTCGCGAGGGTCTGTTCTTGGTGGGTGTGATGAACTGCTAGGTGCTGTTCCATTGCTCTAGCTTGAGGACCGGGTCTCTATCTCTCTCTCTGGATTCCGGATGCCAGATCTAGATGCCCCCTTTTTTCTCTCTACTCTAAGTGTGGCTACTCCTATTTATAAGGCGAAGGCCTTGGGCCCCTTCCCAAATATTGGGCGGGAAGAGGCGCCAACAATTAGCCATTTGAAGGAGCAGGGTACACTTATCTGACTAAAGTTGGTCCTCGCCTGCCAAAGGCTCTGGTGATGGCCTTTGCTTGGGCTCCCGATGACTCCCTTCCGGCCGTTGGGCTGGTCTTGAATCTTGTTGCACGAAATGGGCGCCTTTGCTTGATGCTCTTGCCTGCGCTTGCTCCCTTTGCACCAAAGAGGAAAGGAGGACACTTCCTTGCGGGCTGGCGCCGGCCCAAGCGCCCTTGGTGCATGGCTTACTGCGTCATGGGCACCTCGCGAGTACCCTGCCTTGAACTCTCCGCCTCCTCATTAGCCAACTGACGAGGCCGTGCTGAGAAGCTCCCTCGTCGTCCGCCCGTGAGGGCCAGCTCGCGGGTTCTTGAGCTGCGTTGATGAAGATGGGCTGTCTGGGCCTCCTTTGAGCCACGCCGCTTGGAGGCAGCGAGGGCGAGCAAGTCTAGGGACCCCAGTTCCCGAAGCCCGACAGAAAGCGCGCCTCGCGACCCTTCCTCTTGAGCCTTCTTGTGGCATAGCTAGCTGCCGTGGGCTTCTCGCTGGTGCGTGGTGGCGATTGGTGGCGCTTCCTGCGTCCTTGTGCGGGGTGGGCTGGCTCCGGGCCGGGGATTCTGCTTGGCGTGCGTGCCCGTCGCGAGTGCCATCCCAGCCCCTGCACGGAGGAGTGCTGATCGTGGCTCCGGCGCCGCTTAGGGCAGTTGATGGTGTGGAGGGCGTGCGCAGCGCGCCGGGGCGCCTGCCCTCGCCAAGATTTCTTGAAGAGGCGGTGACGCGGTGAGCCTTCTTGGTGAAGAGCTTCGCTGCGACGGCGTGCCTTGAGGAGAGGGCTGCGCTGGCCGTGAAAGCGTGTTTGGAGGCGGCTGTCGCCCTTGCGCGCCACTGTGTGATCTTGATGATGAGAGGCCAAGCATCGCTGGCAGCCTCTCGGGTGGCCTGTTCTCGGGCGTCGAGGAGGCAGGGAAGCTAACGGCGGCGAGGCGGCGGAGGCGGGCACGGGAACTCCTGGCCCGATGTCACTCCTTTGGAGGAGCAAGTGGAGCTGCGGGAGGCAGCCTAAGCGTCGATGAAGGTGGCCTCCGCGCGACCGGCGGAGCTCGAGCGTGAGGCGTGCGCAGAGAGGCGCCCGAGCAGCGCGCAGTCTGAGTGCTTGGAGCGAGGCGCGGCAGCGACAGAGCGAGGATGAGGTCGCTGCAGGAAGCCCGCGTCTGGAGGAGGTCGGACGCCGAGTGGTGACAGCGCTCGAACCTCGGCCAGCGAGTTCGAGAGAAGGTGGGGTTGATCAAGGCCGAGGCTGAAGGCAGGACTACTTCCTTGAGGCCAAGCTGGAGGAAGCGTCTGGCGGGCGTGCTGCTCGGAGCCGCCCTCGAGGTGGCGCGAAGTCAACCACCTCTCGGGCCGGCTCCTTCCCGCCAATGGGTGGAGGAGGCGAGGCCGTCGCAGCGCGAGGCTCACGGACGAGATCGTCGTGGCGAATCTGGAGCATGAGCACAGCCCCATGCTTGCCCGCTCGGGAAGAAACCAACCACGGCCTTGGGTAACATCTGCGGGGCGGTTGTTGGCGAGCCGCCGCAGATTAACTTCACCGGCAACCTCCAGTTCTTCACCCGGCGTGGTGGCCTTTGTAGGCGCGGTCGGTCGAGGCCAATAGGTTGGTGGAGAGAGAGGAGCGGCGGCTGCTAGAAGCGTGTCTTCACCATCTCGGAACATGGACCCCCCACCCGACTTTAGCGCAGCCATCGCCCGATTCCCGGGCCGTCCGGCGCGACTGGGCGCCTTTGGGTGGAAGACAATGTGGATGCTCTCGTCGGGGCCTTCGCCGGACAACGGCGGCGTGGTCGTGGCGCCCGATGAAGCGGCGTGGTGAGCAGCGGCGAGACGCCGCCCGATAGCCACCTTGAGCGATGTGAGCCCGAGGCGGCTGACGCCGGCAAGCTCGGGAGGCGCACACGAGGGCGCATTGGGGATTTATCCGACTGATTATGTATTGTCCCTGTTCCATTACCCTGTATGAATAGAACTCATGTTTTGGCCTGATGGCTGTGAGAGCATTTTGGGAGGGGGAGCCACTCATGTAAAACTTGTGTTCATCGTATTAGCAGGTGTTACATCGCCCATACGCCCGCGCCAAGTGGTTGGCTAAGCGACGTGCTGATTGGCTAGTTTATCTTTGTTTCATACGAGCCCTGAGATAGCCTACGGGAGGCTGCGGCGACCTGAGTGTCTCCTGATCGAATCCGTGGGATCTGCAGTAAAACCCTCCCGGGAAGGGCAGCGGAGGCTGGGCTACTGCGCAAGCTAGGCCTGGCCCGGCTCGCGGGGAGGCTCATGAGGCAGGCAGCGGCGGAGTGGTAGCTTGAAAGCGAGAGATTTGCTCGAGCGAGACTAAGCACCTTCCCGAACACTGCGCAAATCTCAAATTCGAATCAATTTAAATCCAGCGAAGCGACAACCAAATGGAAAAGCGAAAGCGGAAAAAAGCAGCGTCCGGCACCTAGTCTAGTCTTGGGCGTCTTCTCACCGGCTTGAGCTAAGTGCTGCCCTTTGGGCGTGGGAGAGAGCGAGGGCTGAGGCGGCACCCGAGACTCAGGGGCATGTACAGCCCCCTCATTATTACGTAAGAGTGTCAGGCGGCGGCGAGCTTCACGAGCCTTGGGCCTTCTTCACAGAGTACTTGCCTTGCTTCATATATGCGGCGAGGCCCGCCTTGCGCCACACTCTAGTGCCATCAACGGCGGAAATCAGGGCCGCCCGATGGGGTAAGCGATCGCCAGCAGTTCCCCAGCGACCACAGGTCCTCCGCCGAGGAGCCTGGCGCCTCCCACGGAGGGCCTACCTCCACGCCTTACTCCACGCGGCGGTGGTGATGTCGGATCTCTGCCCTCTCCGGCAGCCCCTGCGCCCTCCTCGAGAGGTAGGAGGCTGAGGCCAGGCGTCACTCATCGTGGCGACACAGTACCTCCTGCGACCTATGGTTAGCGTATGTTTGCTCTTGAGGATGGGTACCCAATAATCGTCGCCCCGGCATGACCAGATGGGACCGTCTCGAGGCTCTGTAAGAGCTCGGCTTGGCGCCTCATCTCGGCTCGGGCTGAGGGCGAGCCTTATTCTCCCTCATGCGGGTGCCCTTGGTCTACCATGTGGGGCACATATTCTTCTGGCGCCATCATCCAGAAGGCCACACCGTAGTGCTGGCG
>JAHIAM010005348.1:0-42027 GCA_021605205.1 Aegilops longissima
CAAGATCAAGGCCATTGAGCAGATTGAAGCACCAAAGCGCGTCAAGGATGTTAGAAGGCTTGCGGTTCGTGGCTACTCTCAGCAGGTTCATCTCTAAGTCTGCTGAGCAGCGCCTGCCGTTTTCAAGATTTTGAAAAAGCAGGTCAATAAAATGGACTCCGAAGCGGAGGCTGCTTGCTGCGGGACTTGAAGAGATACTGTCCTCCGCTCAATACTTGTCGCACCTAGGCCACAAGAGAAGTTCTGCTATATATAGCGGCGACCAATCAAGTGGTTAGTGCTGCGTTAGTAGCGGAGAGGCGAGATGATGAGCGACAACGAGGAAGTTGCATCCAGCGACGGCGAGGCTTCACCGTCAAGCTCTGGTCCCGACAAGAACGGATCAGCGCGAGGTTGCGACAAGATCTGAGAAAAAGATGGTGCAGCGCCAGTTTACTGTCGGTTCCCTTCTGCGGGGCTAGATCAAGGTAATACGGTGTGCAAAAGCTGCTTTTCGGCCTCCTCATGGCCTCGAAAGTTCGCCATTACTTCCAAGCACACGAGATAACAGTTGTCACTCGCTTTCGGTGAAGAGGATATTGCAAAATCCGAAGCAACGAGGCAGGATTGTCGGTGGAGCCTTTGGAACTATCAAGCTTTGGTCTCAAGTTGAAAGCACTTCAACTATCGAGCGAGGGCATTGGCAGAATTTATAGCGAGTGGGCGTAGCATAAGATGAAGAAATTCGAGCGAGCATCCCGTCAGGAGGCAAATAAAGTGGCTGATGTACTTTGACGGAGACTTCTCGCTGCAAAGCGCCCGGTGCTTGGCGTGCTGCTTATCGCACCAGGAGAGCACCTCAAGTACATAGTCCGGATGCACTTTCCCAAGGAACAAGCAACAAATAATCTGCAGTATGAAGGCTTGCTTGCGGTCTCGAGATTGCGGTGGACCTTGGGATGAAGAAACTCATTGTCGGGGGACTCGCAACATGCGTCCATAAGTAAATAAGATTATCGAGTCCGTTGATGGAAGCCTACCGATGAAGTGAGGAGCTGGAAGAGCACTTTGAAGGCCTGCAAATGGAACCGTTCAAGAGCTCGAGCGATATAGGTGATGGCCTCTCAAATGTACGCACTTAAGTTACACAATGGAACCAGGATTTTTGTGCTCAAGCTAACTCAGCCAACCGTAACACCATCAGCGAGGCAAAGAAAGAAGAAAATTGATTTCGGTGACTACTTTCGTGAGCTCCTGGAGCCGCCGCCAGAAAATCCCTAAAATCAATGCAAATATCAGCGAGGAAGCGATCTGCTCCGACAAACCATCTGACTTGTATCGTTGAAGCAAGCGCTCCGACAAGTTTCGCTCGGCAAACTTGTCGGAGATCATCAACTCGGTAGACCCAAGTTCTTGCGTAGAAGCTGATGTTCCCTTGATGATAGAAGAGCCTTTAGTCCTTGTTGTCGAGCATAAGCTCCGGCATGGGTACGACAAATCGTCCATTTCCTTGAGACGGAGAACTTCCGAAGAGCAAGAAGAAGCGGAAAAAAGTAGCCCGGCGGTCAAGTATGTACCGGTTTGTTGAAAACATCACATGAGAAGAAGACTCAGCGGTGTGAAATTGAAGTGCATTTGCGGGAAGATGGACATAAGCTGTTGGCGAGAGATACATGGAGGCATATGTGGTCACCACATTGGCGCCAACACTTGCTGCCGCAAAGCTTTCCGGCAAGGTTTCTTCGGCGAAGCCCTCGAGGATGCAAGCGCACAAGTAACCAAGTGTGAAGCGTGCAGTTCCATTCAAAGCAGATACACCAACTAGCTCAAGCTCTCCAGGCGATCCCTTTATCTGGCCCTTCTGAGTGCGGGGCTCGACATCCTCGGCCCTTTCCCCGAGCTGTCGGGGCTTTGAGTACTTATGCGTTGCGATCGACAAGTTCACAAAGTGGCGGAAGTGGAACGGCGAGGAAGGTGACCACGGTCGGCGGTCAAGTTCTTGGTCAATTGTTTGCCGTTTGAGTTCTAACAGAATCATCACCGACAAGCGGCACAGTTCCTGACCGCGCACCTTCATGCGATCGCCCAAGATCTTGGCGCCAAGATCTGCTTTATACATTGCTCATCCGAGAAGCAGCGGTCAGCGAAGCAAACAAGCGCTGAAGTGCTGCGAGGACTCAAGACCAGAACTTTTCGACAAGCTGCGCAAGTGCGGAAGAAAGCTGGATCGAAAGAGCTGCGGTGGTTCTTTGGTCGACCGGGGCGATGCCAAATCGAGCCTTTGGCGGACACCTTCGCTCTAGTCTACGGGCGAGAGGCAGTTCTCCCCACGGAACTTCATTATGCGGGTCACCTCAGTGCTTTCGCCTATGATGAGCTTGAGCAAGAGCAGCTGCGACAAGATGGCGCTGCTCCTCGAGGAAGATCGTCTTGAGCTGCTTCATACGAGCTGCTCGTTACCAACAAGCTTTCGTCGCTACTACAACCCGCAAAGTTAATGCGGAAGCTTCGAGGAAAGCGACCTTGTTCTTGGCGCATTCAATCCGCCAAAATTCCAACAAGTTGGCGCCAAAGTGGGAAGGCCCTTATCGGGTGAAAGCGAGTCACTAGGCCGGCGCTGTCATGCATGAGACCGAAGATGGCGTTCAGTGAGCAATTCTGGAATATAGAGCATCTTCGCAAGTTCTACCCATAAAGCGCGCGAGTTGCGGAACCTGTTAAGCAACCACCCTACCTATACAAATCTTGCGCTGTTGCATGTAATCCTTTGTACAAAGCAGGCATGAGAACCGTGCATCGATAAAGCCTATGTGTTGCGCACAACTTGTCAATACATGCCCACATAATCATATATGCATGTGTTTACTAACGGTTTGTCGACATCCGCACCGATGGCGATAGCGAGCCACTAGGCTCCATAACTATTTTCTCTTCTTTCTTCTCAAACAAGAAGAAGGTTCATCCACCACAAGTTAACCAGGGGAAGGAGAAGATAATGGTGTGGCCGCCAAGCATCGCTCGGCTGTCGCCTTGCGGAAAATGGGCAGCAGAAAAGCTAAGTTGCTAGGTTTAAGCGGCCAGTTTAAAATTTTAAGTTATCTTCCTCGAGCGATAGTACTTTGTATGGAAAACACTGTGCGGAGGAACCGACTCACGACTAACTAGCGCCCTTACTTTGTTTGAGTCCGCTCAACAACTTAAGTGTGCTACAACTAGTTGCGACAAGGTTGCTTGTCGGGCGGCATCACTGTGGTGCTGCTGAAGTTCGCTTTTCGGCTCGCGACAAGGATGTTCTTGTTGACAAGTTCCCAGAAAGCGTAGGGTATAAACATACAAAGGAAGGAATCGAGTAAAGGAAATAACATTGCATTCGATTGCCTAAGATAGTGTATATTACATAATAACTTGTCGCGGATCTAATAGACTTTTATCTAAACATGATCTCTGGCGACAAGAAGAGATAGACTTGGCGGCCTAGTCCTTGGTAGCGCCCTCGAGCCTCTTAACTCCGCTCACCACAGCCACAATAGGTGCGACAAGGGCTTTGGCGCCGACATCGGCGGATGGGCGAGACTTGAGGGCTTTGGTGAAGTCGATGCAGGTTGCGGAAGGCCACCTTCATCAACACCTACTGGAGAGCCTCGGCGCGGACTTGGCGTGATTCCTCACTTGATTGCTTTGGAACCTCTTCCCAGGCCGCTGGATACCCATAACACGCCTTTGAAGAATAGGCTGAGCTTGGCGGCTGGGTTGGAGCTTCTCGTCGATTGAATATCAAGATCTGTCATCCCCAACTCCATCACTCATTATGGATGCGGCGGTGTCCACAAGACCCTCATCCAATGCATTATCTGTCTCGAAGATTATTGCAGGCGGTCTGGCATTCGGCGGCAACTCCTCGGTGGCCTTAATCTTTTCCAGCAGGCCGCTTCCGCTCCTTGGCGCCATTCAGCGTCTCCGTCAAAGGTGGTCGATTTCAGCTCGAGATCCGCCTTGGAGTCCTTGGCGGCATCGAGCTCTTTGATCTTCGACCAGCGACCTTGTAGCTTCGCCGGTGTAGCGTCCTTCTCATGCTCGGCGCTTCAACGGTGACCTCCTCGGCACTTTACGGAAGGTGGACTCAGCTGAGCCACCTCGTCTCAATTCCCTCTTGGCGGCCTCGGCAGCCGCGGCGAGCATCTTTGCCTCTGAAGTGGCCCGCCAATCGTTTGCTCGCGCTGCGGCAAGATCTTCCTCAAAGCTGCCGAGGTTGATCTTCCGCTGCGCCCGGCTCACTTCTCGGCGGAGAGCTTCTCGCCGGCAAGCCTCTGCTGCTCCTCAACCTTGCCCTTCTCCAAGATGAAGGTCGTGCGCTCCTCGACAAGCTGCTCAGCGCCTCTGCTATATCCCGAGAGTCTCTTTGTTGGCGCGTCGGAGCTCTTCCGCCGTTCTCCAAGTCAGCTCTCGCCCTCGACAAGCGCCTCCCTGGACTCGGTTTGGCTTGTCGGGCGCAGTAAGCGGCAAGCAACTTCCTTAGCAGCTGCTCCTCCTCGGGTTCGCATGCTGCTGCTGCTCGAGCATCAACCGGCGACGGCCCGGAGAGCAAGCAGTTCGCATCGAAGGTCTCCCCTTGGCCGGTGCCTGGAACTTGATGCCCATAGGAGCTTGATGAAGACACCTCGCCGGCCTTGAGGTAAGGCGCGGGCTGGGAGCTCTTGAGATGCAGTGCGGCATCGGTGGCGGGAGGATCAGTGATCGGTCGGCGCTGGCGCTCCTGCGGCCTCCGGGCGTCGGTCACGTGCCGAGATCCCTCCCAACCTCTGCGCCCGGTATCGGTAACCTCCTCGCCCGGCGGGCCCGTCGGCGCCGACCTCCTCCTCCGTGTTGGCGGCGCCGACATTGCTCGCCCATGGCGTCTTCCTCGCTGGCAGCCTCGGTCTCCATCGGATCTCCGGCAGATGGATCTGATGGTCGAGAAGAAAAAGCACAAATCAAGCGAGATATTTGAAAGAAAAGCGGAAGAAAAGCTGAAGGAAACTATCAAACAAGAAGATTACTGCGGTAAAGTGCATTGCGCGGTCTCCACCACAGTGTGTCGGCGCCAGCCCTGTCGAAGCTCCCCTTGTCGGAGAGCCTCCCTTGCGGAGGAAGCGTTCCTTGGCGGAAAATTCTCCCTTGGTGGCGTAGTTGAAGCTAGCAAATTTGGGAGTGACCTCGGGGCCTCGATGAGGCTGGACCTCGGGAGTAGCCTCCGGTGCTCCATGATGTGGCTGCTCTGCTCCTACGAAATTCAACAAACCAGATATCGATGTGGAAAAGCACCCAAACCGCTAACAATGAGAAGCATACCAAACACTTCAGTTGGGGGCTGTCTTGGGGCTGCTCTGTTGAAGGTTGCGGATCCGGTAAGGAGTCGGATGTGCCCCTTGTTGCTACGAAGTCATCTGGGCGACAACCACGGCGTCTTGGCCCTCTTGGCACTCTACGAGCTAACGTCGTCGAAGAAGAAGGTTCAGAGTGGAACTAGTGAGATAAGAGATAAAGAAATAAATTGGAATATTACAAATAGCAGGCGACAAGGTCTTACTCTTCCTCTTCTTCCTCGGGCTGAGGCGGAGAGATCAAACTCTGCTCCGTAGTGACAGATTAGAAGAAGACTCCCTCGGCGCTTGGCGAAGTGCGGGGCGCGACTCGAAGACCTGCGCCCGTCGCCGTGGCGAGAATGAGGCGCTCCAGCAGCTGTGATGTTTGCCACGGTGGAAGCGCATATCGGCGGCGGCGGCTTTTGTTGGACCATAAACGCCCGCCACTTCTCGATATTGCGAGGCGTCTCCTTGGCGGCACAGCGGGCCCCTCTTGCGGCAAGCTACTTGGCGGAGGAGAAGCGTTCCCGGCGAGCTCGCTCGGTTCGTTGTCGGGCTTGGACTGCTCCTCCTCGCCGACGAACTCTTCTCGGTCGGCGAGGCTTGCGCCTCGGCCCTCTGCCTCCTTGACGGTGAACCCAAAGCGGCGTGAAGCAGCCTCTGCAGCCTCCTCCAGCCTCGTGGCGTCGCGCCATCTCTGATCGGTGGTGTCGCGGGTGAGCCGCCTCTGCTTTCGTCGGTAGCGGATCGGCACTTCAACTAAGTTGTCGAAGCTGCTGCACTATGTCGCCGGCGGGGCTCTGCCAAGTTGGGGCGATTCCATGGGAATCGCTGGCAGCGTGTCAGCTGTGGATGCTATCAGCGACAAATTGTTGCACAAGGGCACAACTCCCTCGGCAACATGCACCATCCGGGGTTATCCGCTTGAGCTTGAACAGCTCCGCGACATGCCGTCAAGCTCGAGGTAGTGAAATTCCAATTCAGACCTGGGCGCAGCCTCATGATATCCGCTGCGTTCTGGAATTCCCAAGCGAGGCTTCCCTCTCTCCTGCAAGGCGCAATCTGTGGCGAAGGAAGTCGCGCCAACTGCTCTCGGTAAGCCCCCTTGCGGGCATAAAATCTAGTCGTGGCAATCTTCAACTTGTCGTCCTCGGTAAGTTGCTCAATCGTTACCCGCGAACTATGGGGAGTTTCTTGAGGCGATCAAGGTTGTGGCTCCTCCTCTAAGATCCAGCACCGATCGGCCCTCCACTCCTCCCACTTGCTGCGCAACTCTCCGTCAAGATCGCTTCCTTCTTGCCGATCCTAGAGGTCCATGCAATTCCTCCGACAGCGGCTCTCCTCTCTCTATCGGGGTGAGAAGTATTGGCGGAAGAGTGCGACGTTTGAGTGGACCCGACAAAGTTCGTGAGATGTCTGCAGCAGCCATGGTGAGGATGGCATTGGGGGTGAAGTCAAGGAGGTGGAGGCCATCGTGTTCATAACATCGCGAAGAATTCAGAAAAAGCGGATGAGCCCGCACGAAGAAAATCGCGAAGAAGGGTGTACCGATGGAGACCTTAGCGGATGTGGCGGCGGAGATGACCCTCGTCTTGTAGTGCGCTGAGTCTCCGTCGACCGGAAGAGATAATACAACTCCGCAGCTCCTTCTGTTGACGAGGGATCGAAGACCCGCTCCTTCCACAGCGCCCATGAGCCGCTGCGCCTCGGCGATTCCGCCTTTTCCCTTATCGGCCTTGACCATAAGGGAGTGGTGGTGGAGAAGCAGGCGGCGTTAGTGGCACCGGTGGCAATGGAGGCGGGCGTTGCTCTCTGGGCTCGAGAAGAGGGGAAGCGGCGGGGTTTTCGATGTGGCAGCGAGGCAAGTGGGCGCCCACCTTGTCCCCCTGCTTATAAAGGGGGGGGGCAGGCGTTCTGATTTTCCATTAAAGAATGCCCGATCTCCCCATGGCATACGTCCGGTGCGTGACTTTCGTGGGAGGCGTGGTGGGACCAAGCTGAATAACGGCATAATCAAGACCACGCGTGCCCGTGCCTGTTTTGGGCCTGGCCCATGAGCTGGCGCGATGTGTGGCCCGAGCCGGGGCTCTGTCGGTGTACTAGGTAGGGTACCCTAGTACCCCGAACTTCGTACAGACGATTCTGGCGCCACGGCGAGGCTGGCACGATGACCGCCAAGGTCCTCGGCTCCTTTGGAGCCATTCAAGAACAAAGTAGTCAAGACCCGGCAAGAGGAGCTTGCCGGGAAATACCTCGGACCGAAGAAACAAGGCCCGGCAGAGGAGCTTGCGGGAAATGATGGCGACAAGCCCCAAAGCGCGACAAGGTTCTGCAGCGGCAAAGGCGCTTGCAGGCGGCGACCTCTCTTCATCTCGCTCCAGCTCACCGCCAGCGTGTCACCAGGGCTCTCCCAAGCTGCAGCGTGTCGCGGGCTGTGCAGCCAGTGAGGAGTAGCGACAAGGCGTGACAAGCTACCATCGTGGCAAGCGAGGCGCTCTTGGCGGTCCTGTTACCTTGTTGAGGCGGCCCAGGGCAGGCATTGATGTCTCTTGTCCCTTGCCGTCGGAGTTAGGTATAGATTACTGTACCTTGTACAAGCGGTGTACCTACCTATGTTTTACTATCTTACCCTTGTCTACTTGCCCGTGTGGTGACCACTTGTGCCTATAAAAGGAGGCCCAAGTGCAGCGTGAAAGGTTCGGTTCAACTCGGCTTAGTTCATCCTACTCATACGAGACCACACACTCAAGCTAGGTTTTGTAGATCCGTTGCTCCCTAGCAAGAACACAAGATAATCCACTAAAGCAGCGGTGGGAGTATTATCTCTCGGAGAGCTCGAAGCTGGGTAAACCTGCTTTCGTGTGCATCGCCTCGATCCGCTCTTTGTGCAATCTCCGCCCCCCTCCGAACCACAAGGGACCCAGGTCCGTAGGTGTTAAATGGGACAATCGGTCCTCCCGACACTAGTTCAAATAATTTTACACTAGAGTTGAACTAGCTCTATAAGCTAGTTCAAATATTTTTACACTAGAGCTGAACTAGCTCTATAGCCTAATACAAATAATTTTACACTAGAGTTGAACTAGCTCTATAAACTAGTTCAAATAATTTTACAATATAGTTGAACTACAAGCTCTGTAGTGTAGTACAAATAATTTTACACTAGATTTGAACTAGCTCTATAAGCTCTAGTTCAAATAATTTTACACTAGAGTTGTACTAGCTCTATAAGCTAGTTCAAATAATTTTACACTAGAGTTGAACTAGCTCCATAGCCTAGTACAAATAATTTTACACTAGAGTTGAACTACCTCTATAAGCTAGTTCAAATAAGTTTACAATAGAGTTGAACTAGCTCTATAGCCTAGTACAAATAATTTTACAGAGAGTCCTGTGGCTCTTACACTAGAGTTGAACTAGCTCTATAAGCTAGTTATAACATTCTACCCTAGACTTGAACTAGCTCTATGTCCTAGTACAAATAATTTTACACTAGAGTTGAACTAGCTCTATAAGCTAGATCGAATAATTTTACACTAGAGTTGAACTAGCTCTATAAGCTAGTTCAAATAATTTACACTAGAGTTGAACTAGCTCTATAGCCTATTACAAATAATTTTACACTAGAGTTGAACTAGCTCTATAAGCTAGTTCAAATAATTTACACTAGAGTTGAACTAGCTCTATAGCCTAGTACAAATAATTTTACACTAGAGTCGTACTAGCTCTTACACTAGAGTTGAACTAGCTCTATTAGCTACTTAAAAAATTTGACCCTAGAGTTGTACTAGCTCTATAGCCTAGTAGAAATAATTTTACACTAGAGTTGAACCAGCTCTATAAGCTAGTTGAAATAATTTTACACTAGAGTTGAACTTGCTCTATAAGCTAGTTCAAATAATTTTACACTAGAGTTGAAGTAGCTCTATAAGCTAGTTCAAATAATTTTACACTAGAGTTGTACTAGCTCTATAAGCTAGTTCAAATAATTTTACACTAGAGTTGAACTGGCTCTATAGCCTAGTACAAATAATTTTACACTAGAGTTGAATTAGCTCTATAAGATAGTTCAAATAAGTTTACAATAGAGTTGAACTAGCTCTATAGCCTAGTACAAATAATTTTACATGAAATTGTATTTGCTCTTACACTAGAGTTGAACTAGCTCGTAAGCTAGTTAAAACAATTTTACCCTTTAGTTGAACTAGCTCTATAGCCTAGTACAAATAGTTTTACACTAGAGTTGAACTAGCTCTATAAGCTAGATCAAATAATTTTACACTAGAGTTGAACTAGCCTATAAGCTAGTTCAAATAATTTCACTAGAGTTGAACTAGCCCTATAGCTTAGTACAAATAATTTTACACTAGAGTTAAACTAGCTCTATAGCCTAGTTCAAATAATTTTACACTAGAGTTGAACTAGCTCTATAAGCTTGTACAAATAATTTTATAATAGAGTTTAACTAGCTCTATGTGAAGGCGATCCACGAACACCTATGGGACGGCGGACGAGGCCTTCGGTTCGGCGGCGGAGATCGCGAAGAGGCGGATCGGCGAAGCACCTGGCAGTTACCCAGGCGGAGCTCTCGGAGATAACACTCCTCTTGCTGCATATACGAGGTGTATTGAGTTCTTGCTCGGGGCTGGGTGCTACTGTACACACTAGCTGCTACTTGAGACCCGGCGTGAGTGTTTTCTACCTCGAACCTCTCCCTCGTTGCGCATGGGCCTCCTTTTATATGCTAAAGGGGTCTCCGACAGGTAGCGTGAGACAAAGATAAAAAATGGAAAAGGTGCGGTTGGTACAACTACACGATGTATCATACCTAACCACGGCGGCGGGGACAAAGGCATTAAATGCCCGTCGTCGCCCAATTAGTGCAAAAAGGACGTCGGGGCGCCACGCTGCCACGATGTCAATCTTGTCGGCATCGCTTGCCACCGCACCGCTGGCTGACCTGACCTCTTGCCACAGCGGCGCTGGAAAGGTCGAGGCGACACGTTGGTGGATGTCTTTGGAACGCAGGTATAAGTGGTAGTTTTGCGGCAAAGCGCCTTGCATGATCGTTGTCTTGTCGGCGTCCGGAGCTTGTAGCTCCTTGGGCCTCGCCCGGAGGCGCGTGGCGCCTTGACAAGTTCCTTGAGATGCCTTGGTTGGCCTTCGGCAAGCTCCTCTTGCAGGGCCTTGTCTCCTTGGCTTGAATACTTTGTTCTTGAATGGCTCCAAAGGAAACACGGAGGACCTTGGTGGTCACCGGCAAGCCTTGCCCATGAGGTCTTTGCAGCTGCCCATGCACAAGTTTGGGATACTAGGGTACCCCTACTCTAGTACACCGACAGGAGCCCCGGGCTGGGCCACCGGTGCGGTCGCTGTTGGGCCAGGCCCAAAGCAGGCTGCAGACGCAGCGGCCTAGGATTCGCCATATCTCACTCTGTATCCCTGCGCCCTCCTCGAGGGCCCAGCGTCGAAGGGGTTGGAAGCGAGTTAGGCGCGTGGAAGGTTAACCTCGACAGCCGGAGGAGCTTGCCCTTGAGCAAACATGCGGGGGGCTCTCAAGGAAGCAGAGGATCTTGCAGCGGCTGCCGAGGCCGCCAAGAAGGAGCTGGAGGCGAAGGTGGTGCAGCTGGAGGCCGATCTCAAGGTGGCCGAGGCTTGCTGCGCTCAAGCGTGGCCGAGAAGCGCCTACACCCTTGGCGAGCTGCAGCGTCGTCTCCGAGAGAACAAGGAGCTTAAGCGCCGCCAAGGACTCAATGCAGATCTTGAGTTGAAGCTGACTACTTTGACCAAGGCGGGCCGGCGCGCGGGAGGCAGGAGGTGGCCTTGAAGGAGAAGATCAAGGCCCGGCGATGCTCTTTGGCGAATCTTCTTGCCTTGAGAACACTTTTAGGAGAATGTGGAGCCTTGGACGAGGTCTTGTGGATGTTGCGCAGCTATCAGCAGGAGCTGGTGCAGGTAGGGATGGAGGATCTGGGTATTCCTCAGATGAGCACCTCCAACCCAGCGCCAAGCTCAGCTTGTTCTTCAAAGGCGTGGCGCCCGGCCCTCCAGCGACTCGGAAGAAGATCCCAAAGCAGCTGGCCGGCAGAGTCGCGCAAGATCTCTGCGGGAGCTCTTCAAAAGTCTTTGAGTGAAGGTGGCCTTCCGCAACCCAGGTCTCAACCTCACCAATGTCCTCGAGGACCTTGCCCGGATGCTGATCTGGGCGCTCAAGACCCTTATCGCACCATTGTGGACAAGGTGGCCGGGATCAAGAGGGTTGAGGGTGATCGCGTAGATTAGGCGCCCGTTTTCTCTTTTCTTGTCATTGCTTGGTCATGTTATGAGAACAATCTGTCGAGCTGCGACAAGCTATCTTGTAATATGACTCTATTTGGTGTTGATTTCTATGTTATTTCCTTTACTTGATTCCTTCCTTTGTATGTTTTTGCCCTCGTTTTTAGGGAACTTGTCGTGTGAGCACCTCAGCCATGGCGCTGAGTCTTGGGACGTCGACCTCTTTGGCGGTGCCGCTTCCGACAAAAACCTTAGCCATAACTAATGCAGCTCACTTAAGTTGTTGGCGGACTCGAAACAAAGTAAAGTGCAACTAGCTACTGAGTTGGTTCCTCACGCGCAGGGTTTTCCATACAAAGCACGATCGTTCGAGGAAGATAACTTAAAAATTTTAAAATTTTAAAACTGATTGCTCAAACTTTACCAACTTAGCTTTCCTGTCGTTTGCTTCCGGTAAGGCAAAACTTCCTCGAGCGATGCTTGGTCCACACCATTATCTTCTCCTTTCCCCGGCAAACTTGTGGGCGAGGAACCTTCCTTTCTTTGAGAAGAAAGAAGAAAATAAAGACATGGAGCCTTACGACTCGTTATTGCTTACCGGGGGTAGCGCTGCACAAAGTGTCGGATAGCATGCAAAAAAAAAGTAGAAAGCATGAAATTGACAAGATGTGCGGAGCACATGATCTTCTTATGCGCAGGGTGCGCAAACCGTACAAGGATTACATGCAACACGGCAAGACTTGTACAAAAGGTGGTTGCGGAACAGGTTCCGGCAAGCGCCCTCTGAGTAAAACTTACGAAGATGCTCAATGTTCGGAGTAGCTCACGGAATGCCATCTTGGTCTCAAAGCGGACAGCCTTGAGCCTAGTGACTTCGTTTCACCGGTAAGGCCTTCCACTTCAGCGTCAACTTGTTGGAATTCTTGCCGGACTGAGCAGCGAAGAACAAAATTCGCCTTCCTCGAGACTTCGGCATTAACTGCGGCTATGGTAGCGGCGCAAAGCTTGCTGGTATCGAGCAGCTCGTCTGCAATGACGAAGCGGTCCTCCTCAAGGCAGCTCGTCATCTTATGCGCAACTGCTCTTGCTCAAGCTCATCGTGGCGAGCCCTCGGGTGACCCGTATCTGAGTTCCGTGGGGAGAACTGCCTCTGCTCCATAGACTAGGCGAAAGGTGTCGGCGGTGGCTCGATTTGGCGTCATCTGATCAACCAAGAACCCGAGGCAGCTCCTCAATCCAGTTCTTTCCGCACTTGCGTAGCAGCCGAAAAGTCCACGGTCTTGAGCCAGCGCCTTGCCGGCGATCGCCCTCTCCGCTTGACCGTTATTTCTCGGATGAGCAGCGAAGCGAAGCGAACCTTGGCGCCAAGACCTTGGGCGTACTGCATGAAGGTGCGGCTCGTGAATTGCGTGCCGTTATCGGTGATGATCTGTTAGGGATCGAGCGGCAAACAATCGACTGAAGAACTTGGCTGCTGGCATTGTGTTGTCACCTTCCTCCTGCTTCCGCCGGCCACTTTGTGAACTTGTCGATCATAGCGTACAAGTACTCAAAGCCCCGACAACTTCGGGGAAAGGGGTAGAGAGATGTCGAGCCCCAGACCGAAAATGGCCAGCATAAAGGGATGCGTCTGGAGAGCTTGAGCTGGCTGGTGTATCTTCTTGGAATGGGCCTGGCGCTTCACACTTGGTTACTTGTGCAGTTGCATCACGGAGGCTGTCGGCCAAAAAACCTTGCGGAGCAGCTTTGCGGCAAGTGCTCTTCTAACGCTAATGTGGTGACCACATATGCCTCCATGTATCTCTGCCAACAGCTTTGTCCGTCTTCCGGTGAATACACTTCAATTTCACGTCGTTGAGTCTTCTTACATACGGTGTGTTGTCGACAAACTGGTACATACTTGATTGCCGGGCTACACTTTCCGCTTCTTCTTGCTCTTGAAGTTCTCTGTCTGAAGAAGCGGACAATCTGCTGTGCCCATCTTTGGAGCTTGCGGCTCGACAACAAGGACTAAAGGCACATCCGCTGCTGCGGGAACATCGCTTCTGGCGAGAACCTGTGGCTCGGTAGGAGCTTGGCGTTCGCCCGGCAAGCTTCCGAACAAAACTTGTCGGGGCGTCTGCTTCAGCGGAACAAACCATAGGGCTTGCCGGGCGGACTGCTCCTCGGCACCCTTAGTGTTGATCTTGAGACCTTCTTGGTGGCGGCTTGGGGGGCTCTGCGGAAAATAGTCACGAAATCAACTTCCTCTTCTTGCGCTGTCGATTGATGGCGTTACAGGCGGTTGAGTCGGTTTGAGCACAAATATCCTGGTTCCACAGGTAACTTAAGTCGGCGCACTTCAACAAACCATCGACAATGTCGTTCATGCTCTTGGAACATGTTCCATCGTAGGCCGTCAAAGTGCTCTTCTAGCTTTCTCACTTCATCAAGCGTAAGCTTCCATCAGCAGACTCGATAATTCTTGTTCACTTGGCGGACGACAAGCTGTGAGTCACCCACGACAATGAGCTTCTTGATCCCAAAGATGCCTTTGCGATCTGAGGCGGCAAGCAAACCTTCATACTCTGCGGTATTGTTCGTTGCTTGCTCCTTGGGAAAGTGCATACGGACTACGTGCTTGAGGTGCTCTCCGGTGGGTGCAACAAGTAACGCCCGCACGGCGCCTTGCAGCGACAAGGCACCATCAAAATACATCAGCCACACTTTGCTTGCTTCCTTGGCGGGGATGCTCGTTTCGGAATTTCTTCATCTTGTGTTGGCGTCCATTCTGCTATGAACTCCGTAATGCTACTGCTTTGGATAGTCGAAGTGCTCTCAAACTTGAGGCCAAAGCTTGGCAGTTCCGATGCCCCTCGACAATCCTGCATGTTGCTTCGGATTTTGCGTTATCCTCTTCAGAGGAAAGCAGTGGCGACTGTGATCTCATGTGCTTGGAAGTAATGGCGCAGCTTTCTCGAGGCCATGAGGAGGCGGCAATTTCTGCACACAGTACCTTGACCTAGCCCCTGCGAAGGGAACTAACAAAGTAAACTGGCTGCACCATTCTTTCTGCATCTTCTCACGCGCTGCATGAATCCATCTATGTCGGGACGAGCTTGCGGTGAAATCCCACCTTGTCGCTGGATGCATCGCCATGGTTGCTGGCTCATCATCCGCCTCCGCTCGCTACTAAGCGCGGCACTAACCACTTGATTGGTTGCCGCTATATATAGCAACTTCTCTTGTAACTTAGGTGCGACAAGTGTTGGAGTGGAGGACAAGTATCTCTTTAAGTCCTGCGGTGCAGCCTCCGATTCGGAGTCCATTTCATTGGACCTGCCTTTTTCAATATTTTGAAAAATGGCGAGGCGCTCAACGAACCTAGAGATAAACCTGCTTGAGCAGCTACATAACAGCAAGTCTTCGTACATCCTTGGCGCTTTGGTGCTTCAATCTGCTAAATGGCCTTGATTTTGTCGATATTGGCTTCAATTCCCATTTGAGACCACGAAGAACCGAGAAGCTTGCGGAGGGACTCCAAACACACACTTCTCGGGGTTAAGCTTGAGGTTGATCTTGCGGAGATTTGCAAAGGTTTCGTCTAAATCTTGAATCGAAGTCGCCTTGTCCTTGCTCTTGACCACTATGTCATCCATGTAGGCTTCCACATTTCTGTGTATTTGCGGCTCAAAAGCGTCATGGACTACCCTTGCAAATGTTGAACCAGCATTCTTTAAACGAAAGGCATCCGTCTGAAGCAGTTATGTGCCACATGGGGTGATGAATCGGTCTTCTCCTCATCCTCTTATGCCATGAAGATCGATGGTATCCTGAGTATGCATCAAGAAATGAAAGCAAGTCACATCCGCCGTGGAGTCAACAATCTGGTCGATCTGCGGCAAGAAATGGGTCTTTGGACAAGCTTTATTGACATCGGTAAAGTCGATACAAAGCCTCCATTTCCCGTTTGCCTTCTTGCGCGCGACTACGAGGTTAGCCAACCACGTGGATGGAGCACTCCGACAAGGCCTCTTCCAATTTCTTGATTTCTTCTGCGATAATTCTTGGCGCTCCTGCTGCTTCGACTTTACGCTTGCGGGGCGCATGAGGCGAGGCGACAAGATGGTGCTCGATTACTCACGGGAACACGGGGATGTCGGGGCGGTTGCCGCAAATCGTCGATGTTAGCCCGCAGAAAGCGGCGCTTTCTATTAGGGTCAATAGTGGCAGCGATGGTAAAGGTACCACCGGCGCCATCCTCCTTAGCGGACACCTTCTTGGTCTCTGGTGGAGCTGCCATTGTCTTCTTACACTTGCGGTGGAGCTCGATGAGTGCGTCCTCGGCGGTGGCGCAGCACTCGAAGAGTGCGCTTGCGGATGGGCATCGAACTCTTGCGGACTTGGTCTTCTTCTTCGCCTCGGGAGCTTCAGCGGCAAGTGACTTGCGATCTGTTGCGGCTCTTTGCTTCCGGTAGATCTTGTCGGCGCGAGATAAGAGCATCCTTCTTGTCGCCGAGGGACGGAGATGACACTTATCGGGCCTGGCATCTTGACATGTTGTATGCATAGTGAGAGCTGCCATGAATTTGGCGAGTCTTTGGGCGGCAGTATCCCATTGTAAAAATGGAAAGTCGACAGCGTCAAAGTGACCCTCTCAGTCCGAAGTTCAACTTCGATGCCAAATGTCACCGACAGCGTGATCTTTCCCTTGACTTGCTCCTTCCCGGATTGATTCCTTGGAATGTGCGGTCTCTTGAGCTTCGCCATCGAGGGATGGAGTTTACGGAGTACCGCGGAGGAGATCAGGTTAAGCCGGCCCCACCGTCAACTAGCATCTTAGTGACCTTGAGGTTACGGATAGTTAGTGAAACCAACATCGGCAAGCACCCGACCGCGGTTATGCGATCGGGGTGGTCCTCAATATCAAAGATGATAGGCGTCTGGACCATTTCAGAGGCTGCGTGACTCGGCGGGTGGTTACGCCACATTGACTTCCCGCACCTTTGCTTGAAATTTGGCGGTGTGAAGTATCGAGAAGCACCACCGTCAGCATACAGGACCTCGTGGATTTACGGAACTCGTGTTGATCTTGAGGACCTTCTTGGTGGCGGCTTCGGGAGCTCTGCCGAAAATAGTCACCAGAAATCAACTTCCTCTTCTTGCGCTGTCCAGCTTGATGGCGTTATGACGGTTGAGTCAGTTTGAGCACAAATATCCCTGGTTCCATTGTGTAACTTAAGTGGCGCGACTTCGACAAGCCATCGACAATGTCGCTTCATGCTCTTGGAACATGTCCCATCTGTAGGCCGTCAAAGTGCTCTTCTAGCTTTCTCACTTCATCAACGTAAGCTTCCATCAACAGACTCTGATAATTCTTGTTCACTTGGCGGACGACAAGCTCTGAGTCACCCCTGACAATGAGCTTCTTGATCCCAAGGTCCGCTGCGATCCCGAGGCCGCAAGCAAACCTTCATACTGTTGCGGTATTGTTCGCTGTATGCTCCTTGGGAAAGTGCATCTGGACTACGTGCTTGAGGTGCTCTCCGTGGGTGCAACAAGTAGCACGCCCGACCGGCGCCTTGCGGCGACAAGGCACCATCAAAGTACATCAGCCACACTTTGCTTGCTTCCTTGACGGGATGCTCGTTTCTGGAATTTCTTCATCTTGTGTTGGCGCCCATTCTGCTATGAACTCCGCCAATGCTCGCTTGGATAGTCGAAGTTCTCTCAAACTTGAGGCCAAAGCTTGACAGCCCAAAGGCCCACTCGACAATCCTGCATGTTGCTTCCGGATTTTGCAAGATCCTCTTCACCGAAAACGAGTGACGATGTGATCTCATGTGCTTGGAAGTAATGGCGAGCTTTCTAGAGGCCATGAGAAGGCGAAAAGCAATTTTCGCACACCGTAGTACCTTGACCTAGCCCCTGCAGAAGGGAACTAACAAAGTAAATCAAGGCTGCACCATTCTTTTCTGATCTTCTCACGCTACCGCGCAGATCCATCTTTGTCGGGACCAGAGCTTGCCGGTGAAATCCCTCGCTTGTCGCTGGATGCATCACGCCATGGTTGCTGGCTCATCATCCGCCTCCGCCTCCGCTATTAGCGCAGCACTAACCACTTGATTGGTTGCCGCTATATATAGCAGCAACTTCTCTTGTGGCTTAGGTGCGACAAGTGTTGGAGTGGTGGACAAGTATCTCTTTAAGTCCTGCAGTGCAGCCTCCGATTCCGGAGTCCATTTCATTGGACCTGCCTTTTTCAATATTTTGAAAAATGGCAGGGCGCGCTCAGCAGACCTAGAGATAAACCTGCTAAGAGCAGCTACGCAACCGGCAAGTCTTCGTACATCCTTGACGCGCTTTGGTGCTTCAATCTGCTAAATGGCCTTGATTTTGTCGGGATTGGCTTCAATTCCCCGCTGAGACACGAAGAACCCGAGAAGCTTGCCGGAGGGGACTCCAAACACACACTTCTCGGGGTTAAGCTTGAGGTTGATCTTGCGGAGATTTGCAAAGGTTTCGTCTAAATCTTGAATCAGAGTCGCCTTGTCCTTGCTCTTGACCACTATGTCATCCATGTAGGCTTCCACATTTCTGTGTATTTGCGGCTCAAAAGCGTCATGGACTACCCTTGCAAATGTTGAACCAGCATTCTTTAAACCGAAGGCATCCGACGTAAAGCAAGTATGTGCCACATGGGGTGATGAATGCGGTCTTCTCCTCATCCTCTTATGCCATGAAGATCTGATGGTATCCGAGTATGCATCAAGAAATGAAAGCAAGTCACATCCGCCGTGGAGTCAATAATCTGGTCGATGCGTGGCAAGGGAAATGGGTCTTTGGACAAGCTTTATTGACATCGGTAAAGTCGATACAAAGCCTCCATTTCCCGCTTGCCTTGGCGCACGACTACAGGGTTGGCCAACCACGAGGATGGAGCACTCCCGACAAGGCTGCTGCTTCCAATTTCTTGATTTCTTCTGCGATGAATTCTTGGCGCCCACCGCTCGCTTCGACTTTTCGCTTGACGGGCGCGCGATGAAGACAGACGGCAAGATGGTGCTCGATTATTTCCTGGGAACACCGGGATGTCGACGGTTGCCACGCAAATACGCCGATGTTAGCCCGTAGGGAAAGCAACGAAGCGCTTTCCTATTTAGGGTCAATAGTGGCGCGATGGTAAAGGTACCACCAGCGCCATCCTCCTTGGCGGACACCTTCTTGGTCTCTGGTGGAGCTGCCATTGTCTTCTTACACTTGCCGGTGGAGCTCGATGGAAAGTCCTCGACGGTAGCGCAGCACCAAGAGGTGCGCTTGCCGAGTGGGCATCGTAACTCTTGCCGGACTTGATCTTCTTCTTCGCCCGGGAGCTTCAACGGCAAGTGACTTGGTAATCTGCTGCGGCTGCCGCTTCCCGGTAGATCTTGTCGGCGCAGATAAGAGCATCCTTCTTGTCGCCAGGACGGAGATGACACTTATCGGGCTGGCATCTTCAGATGTTGTATGCATAGTGAGAGGCTGCCATGAATTTGGCGAGTCTTGGACGGCCGAGTATCCCATTGTAAGGAAATGGAAAGTCGCAACGTCAAAAGTGACCCTCTCATCCTGAAGTTCAACTCGATGCCAAATGTCACCGCAACGTGATCTTTCCTTCGCTTGCTCCTTCCGGATTGATTCTTGAATGTGTCGGTCTCTTGAGCTCGCCATCGTGGATCTGGAGTTTGGAGTACCGCGGAGGAGATCAGGTTCAAGCCGCCCCGCCGTCAACTAGCATCTTAGTGACCTTGAGGTTACGGATAGTTGGTGAAACCAACATCGGCAAGCACCCGACCGCAGTTATGCGATCAGGGTGGTCCTCAATATCAAAGATGATAGGCGTGCTGGACCATTTCGAGGCTTATGTGACTCGGACGGGTGGTTCTGCGCATTGACTTCCCGCACCCACCGCTTGAGCTGGCGGTGTGAAGTATGCGAGAAGCACCACCGCCAACGCACGGGACCTCTCGTGGATTTCTGGAACTCCTGCTCATCGGTCTCGTCATCATCCATATCTTCATCGTCGCGTCGCCATCTTCATCCTTGTCGTGGCCGCGGGAGGTCTGTCTCCTTGCCGCTGCTTGGCCTTGCGCAAGGCGTCCTCCTTAGCCGAGGCATTTCTTGCCGCTCCTCCAGCACCTTCCACGGTCTTCTCCTTGTCGCGTCGTCAGATTCAGCCTTTAGCTACTCGACAAGCTGCTCGACCTTCTTGCAGCTCGGAGGTCATGGCCCTTGGTGCGATGGATCTTGCAAGATTGCTTGTTGGTGTCGCCTCGCTTGTCGGGGACCGCCACTACCGGTAGTTGGTGCTGCGACAATCTCCTCACGGAGCTACCAGCTTTGGCTTTCTTGGCGCCACCTCTGCTGCCGGACTGCTCAACGACTAGCACATTTTTGCCTTTCTTCTTCCTGTTGTTCCGCGCCGGTTTTTCTTTGCCGGGCAGCCTCCTCACTATCGATCCTCCCGCTTCAGATTCTCTCCGGGAGTTTCTCCTTCCTCAAGAAGGCACACTTGTCGGCCGGGGCATATAGGTCACCGACGTCTCGATCTTGCACATCGCCATCTCCTCCCGCATCCTCACGGTTTCGCGACGTTTCGATGGAACGCGCTGATTACAGCGGCAGGTGGACATCTGGGATCACCATCGAAACCGAATTTGCCATCAGCCAGCTCTTTGCCATCCGCCGGTGATGGCAAAGAACGCTTTGCCATCTTCTTATAAAAAGCAGATGGCAAAGAACCGACAGATGGCAAAGAACATGGTTGCTATCAGCCAATTATTTGCCATCTGCTAGTGGATGGCAAATAATCTTGCCATCCGCCAACAGATGGCAAAGAGGTGGTAGGGTCCATGCTGCAACGACTGTCAACCCATTTCTTTGCCATCTAGCAGATGGCAAGAATCTTTCCATCTGCTGGCAGATGGCAAAGAAGTGGGTGGAGCCCAATGGGTAACGGTGCTATAACGGCCAAGAGTTCCACCTCTTTGCCCATGCCAATGGATGGCAAGGCCCATATCTTTGCCATCAGCCTGGTGGCAGATGGCAAAGAGGTCGACCCTCTCTCCCAGCCCGCCCCTCTCTCTCTCTCTTCCAGCCCGGCCCCACCCTCTCTCTCCCAACCTCACCCACCCACCAGCCTGGCCCCAACAGACCGCACCCACCAGCCCCGACGACTCCCAAGCATTGCGCTCGCCATCACGGGCGGCCCGCCCCCCCCGCCATCGCTGCCTCCCCGCCACTCCCCGACCTCCGCCCCTCCCCGTGTGACGCTCGATTCAATCGTACACTAATCATGCACGCAAATGTGTACGATCAAGATCAAGGACTCACGGAAGATATCACAACACAACTCTACAAATAAAATAAGTCATACAAGCATCATAATACAAGCCAGGGCCTCGAGGGCTCGAATACAAGTGCTCGATCATAGACGAAGTCACGGAAGCAACAATATCTGAGTACGTATATAAGTTAAACAAGGTGCCATAAGATGGCTAGCACAAACGGGATACTGATCGAAGAGGACAGGCCTCCCGCTCGATCCTCCTAGGTCACTCTGGTCGTCGTCGCCGGGTTGCACGTAGTAGTAGGCGCCCGAGTAGTAGTCGCCATAGGCGGTGGCGCTCGATCCTGGCTCCATCGCCCGATTGCAGCAATCGAGTAGAGATAGGGGAAAAGGGGAACAAGGCAACCGTGAGTACTCATCCAAAGTACTCGCAAGCAAGGAGCTACACTACATATGCATGGATATATGTGTAAAGGCCATATCGGTGGACCGAATGCAGAATGCCGTAATGAGAGGGGATAGCTAGTCTTAACGAAGACTACGCTCGACACCTGTCTTGCATGCATGTAAGAGGACAACGGAAGTCCTCCAAGTAACAACATATAGCAATAATCCTACCCGCAATCCCCGCCATAACCCCGAGCGAGAGCGACCACCGTTGTATCCGCACTTGGAAGGTGTGTTTTATCAAGTATCCGGTTCTAGTTGTCATAAGCTCAAGGTACAACTCCAAGTCGCCCCTGCTATCAAGATCACGGCTATCCGAATAGATTAACTTCACTGCAGGGTGCACCATCTTACCCAAAGACGCTTGATCCCATTTGGCCGGACACACTTTCCGGGGTCATGCCCGCCACAGAAGATCAACACGCCGCAGCCCCACCTAGGCACAACAGAGAGGCCAAGACGCCGGTCTAAACCTAAGCGCGCAGGGTCCGGGCCCATCGCCTGAGCACACCTGACGCTATGTAGGGCGGCCGAAGCGCACCTAGCCTAACAGCGCTCCAGCCCAATCCGCGTACGCCGCCTCGTCGCTGACGTCTCAAGTGCCGGTGATACCACGACGCGGGATACCCATAACTACTCCCCGTAGATGGTTAGTGCGCGATAAGCTCAGAGCCAACCCAGATCAAATACCAAGACCTCGTTAAGCGTGTTAAGTAACCGCGAACGCGAACAGGGCCAGCCCACCTCTCTCCTAGGCGGTCTCAACTCTGCCCTGCCGCTCCGCCACAATGATCCACTCATGGTGCTCCATCACCAACCCGACTTTAGTCTCACATGTATCATGTATAAGTATATAGTATATACCGTGATCAACTCCCGAGTGATCACGGCCCGATAGTATAGCACGCGCATGCATAAATATGAAGGGCCACAGATGAATGAACTAGCATCCTATACTAAGCATATAGGATTGCGGTAAGGTAACAATGGTTACAAGGACAAAGCTATGCAGCAAAGATAGGAGTATCCAAAAGAGTAATATGCTATGCTACTCTAATGCAAGCAGTAGATAAGAGTAGGCGATATCCGTGATCAAGGGGGGCTTGCTGGTTGCTCGGGCAAGAGAGAGGGTCACAAGATCGTAGTCGAACCGGCCACCGCAAGGCTTGGTCTCGTAGTCTCATCAAGAGAAGAGGGGAAGAAACAATGAATACACGTAACAGATGCATAACGATGCATGACATGCCAAGAAGCGATGCTAGGCGTGCCCTAACGTGGTAAGAGGGTACTGGTTTAGGGGAAAGCATCCGGAGGTTATCCGGTTCGGATGTCTGTCGACGATGATGAACCGGAGGAGAAAGTTTGCAGGTTCGATAGGTTAGAGACGTGTGGTGGACGAACGGACTGCGTATCCGGATTCGTCTCGTCGTTCTGAGCAACTTTCATGTTGAAATTATTTTAATCCGGATTACGGATTAAAAGTTATGATTTATAAAAGGTTTTATTAATTTCTGGAATTTTAATTAATTATTTAATTAATTTCGAAATTGCATTTATGACATCAGCATGATGTCATGCTGACGTCATCAGACAACAGGGTTGACTAAGTCAACCCTGACAGGTGGGTCCCACATGTCATTCACTAATGGCTTAATTAACCTAATCAGATTAATTAACCTTAGTTAATTAAGTTAATTAATGATTAGTGCTAATTAATTCAGAATTAATTAGTTTAATTAATTACCCAATTAATTAATTAATGATTTGGGTTAATTAATCCAGGATTAATTAGTTTAATTAATTACCCAATTAATTTAGCTAATGATTAGGTTTAACTAATCCAGAATTAATTAGATTAATTAATTACTCAATTAATTAATTAATTAATTATTTAGTTAATTAGTTTAATTCATTTTATTTCCTTTTTTTAGTTTCGCTTTATTAAAACGTTTTTTTTCGCTTTTTGGGGGTGGGGCCCCACGCCGAGGCCCATGGCCAAACAGGCGCGGCGGCGAGGCGTCTGGCGTTGCTCGATTCGGCATTAACCCGCCTTGTCGGGAGGCGACCTGGATCGGATCGGGGGCGGGCGGATCGGGGCTGGGGCGGCCGGGAGCGGCCGGGCCACGGGCGCCGGCTGGCGGTGAGCGACGCCAAGACGCCGGGAGGGCGAACGGGTGTGCTCGGCCGGGCCGGGCCGAGCGAGGGGTTTGTCATGGGCGAGGCGCCGAACGGGGGGGGAGCGAGGGTTTGGGAGGCGCTTAGGGCGCCGGGAGGTTGGAACGTTGCTGGGCGCGGGCGAGTGAGCCGAGGCCACGGGGCCGGATCCGCAGGGGGAAGAAAGGAGGGGATCGGGGAGGGGCGCTGGCTGCTGCCAAGGACCGAATCGGCGACGGGGCGGTCGGAGGCCACGGCGACGAGCGGAGGGAGCCGGGGAGCCGGAGGGGACCGAGGGGGCGTCTGGCGGGGGACGGCAGGAGCGGTCGCCGACGAGGAGAGGGAGGAGAGGGGGGGCCTGTGGGGGGGGGGGGTCTCGGCCGGTGTGCTCGGTGAGGGCGGGCAGGCTGGGGAGGAGGCCGGGAGGCGCTCCGGCGAGGGGGGCGAGGCCGAGCGGACCATGTGGCGATCCGGCCTGGGGGCGCCGAGGGGAGGGAGGGAGCCCGGGCGAGGAGGAGGAGGAGGACCTGGGCGGGGGCAAGGGGGATCGGCGGCGAGGTGGAGGACGGCGGGGGTCGGTCGGGGGTGCTCTGCCCCGATCCAGATCGGGTCGGGAGCGAGGGGGGCGAGGGGGGCGAGTGGGGTGGGGGAGTGGGGTGGTGGCTAGGGTTAGCCACCGGTGGGGGGGTCTAGTGGGGTGGCGGCTGGGCCGGTGGGCCGGCGGGGGGGGAAGAGGGGATGGGCCAAGGGAGAGAGAGAGGGGCCAGGCTGGCTGGGCCGGGGGTTATCCCCCTCTCTGTTTTATTTTTTTTTCTTTTTATTAATTTTCTTTTTTCTGTTTTGGTTTATTATAAAATGCTCTGGCATTTTGTAAATATTATTGCACCCCACCAATATTAGGCTAGGTATTTTAGAAAACCCCGGAACATTTTAGAATTAGTTTTCGAAACCCTTTTATCGTTTGTTTCATTTTTGATTTTGTTTTAGGACGGTTCCGAATTATCGAGAGGTTAATTAACATAACCGGGTGATTACTGTGCATAACCATCCGGGCGTTACAAATCTCCTCCACTACAAGAAATCTCGTCCCGAGATTTAGGAGGTAGAAGGAAAGAGTGCGGATATTCATCTCGTAGACGATCCTCGCTCCTGTGTGGCTTCATCTTTGAGTGATTCACCATCGGACTTTGAGGAACTTGATCGCCTTCCGACGTGTGTGGCTCAGCTTGGTCGAGAATGCGGACCGGATGTTCTTTATAGGAGAGGTCTGTTGCAATTCGAGCACTTCATGGTCCATCGCTCGGATTGGGTCCTTGAAGCAGCGCCGAGTTGGGACACGGAACACATCGTGAACTCGAGAAAGGTTCGACGGAAGCTCCAGTTGATAGGCCACTTTTCCACGCCTTTCGAGAATAGTGAAAGGGCCAATATAGCGAGGAGCTAACTTGCCCTTGATCCCAAGCGGTGAGCACCCTTCATTGGTGTAACGCGAAGATAGGCCTTTTCGCCAAAGTTGGTAGACCATGTCCTTGTGATGACGGTCATAATTACTCTTTTGACGCGATCGAGCAGTCTTGAGATTCTCGCGAATAATGCGGACTTGTTCTTCGCATGTTGATAATATCCGGACCAAGAGTGGACATTCCCGCTTCGACCAGTTCGGAGGGGTTCGCACTTTCGCCCATATAACACTTCAAGGGGCCATCTTGAGACTAGTTTGATAGCTATTATTATAAGAGAACTCAGCATACGGAGAGATTCCTCCCATTTCTTGCGAATGAGACGACACAAGCTCAAGCATGTCTTCGAGAATTTGGTTGACACGCTCAACTTGCCCTTGAGATCATGGATGAAAAGCGATATCGAAAGATAAATGAGTCCCCATAGCTTCTTGAAAACTTGCCCGTAATCTTGAAGTGAATAAGCTGCCACGGTCCGAACGATAACCAGTGGAATACCGTGAAGTGAAACAATTTCGACATATAGAGAGTTGCAAGCTGGCTAGCGTGATCGCTTCTTTGACCGCCGAAAATGTGCAACTTTAGAAAGCGGTCAATGACGACAAGAATAGCATCATTACCTTTCGCGATTTGGGAAATCCAAAGACGAAGTCCATTTCAACATGGTCCCATTTCCATTCGGGAATAGAGATAGGCTGCAGGGTTCCAGAGGCCTTTGATGTTCTGCTTTGATACGACGGCAAACGCCACACTCGTAAACATAGCGAGCAATGTCCTCGCTTCATATTAGACCACCGTAATCTCGATTTAATGTCTTGATACATCTTTGTACCGCCTGGGGTGGATACATAGAGGCGATCATGAGCTTCTTGCATAACCTTTCGAGTCATATCCAGGTTGTCCTTCTTACATGGCACCACTAGGCGGCCTTTGAAGTACAAGGCGCCATCATCAAGCAATAGTGAAGGATGAGGGATTTCCTTTCCGACGCCTTGTTTAAGCTTGTAGACTTGAGTCAAATCCTGCATTGTCTTTATGGTGCCCAAGAGATCGGGTTCAACAGCCAGGTAAAGAGGGAACCACGGGGAACAACACGGAGATTCATCTTGCGGAACTCCGGAGGAGGGGAGCGAAGTGCACCGGAGGAACAATATGGAGGTTCAACTTGCTGAATTCTTCAACAAGTGAGGGCTGAACTTTGTGAACTCAAGGTGGTTGCAGAAGACTTTATGCTCAAGGCATCAGCCATTACATTAGCCTTGCTCGGCGATAGGAAATACCCAAATCAAAGTCTGCAGCAGTCTCCATCCATCTCTGCCGACGGAGGTTCAGGTCTGGCTGAGTAAACAGATACTTCAGACTTTGGTGGTCAGTAGATCTCGCAACGATTACCGAGAAGGTAATGTCGCCATCGCTTTAGCGCATGAATGACGGCAGCAAGTTCGAGGTCATGAACTGGGTAGTTCTCTCGTGAGGGCGAACTGCCGAGAGGCATAAGCAACCACTTTGCGCTCTTGCATTAGGACACCGCCTAAACCTTGACGGATGCGCCGCGAGAGATGACGAAGTCCTTCTTAGTATCGGGAGGAGCTAGCATCGGGCAGAAGTCAACTTGTCTTTGAGTGCCGGAAGCTTTCCGACACTTATCTCGTCCATTGAACTTGACGCCTTTATGCAATAGATTAGTCGAGGCTGGCAATCTTGGAGAAGTTCTCATTTAATCGACGGCAATAGTGGCGAGACCGAGAAAACTTCGACTTGCTTAACGCTCTTGGAGGAGTCCAATCGAGAATAGCCTGAACTCGCTCGTGGTTGACGGCAATACCATCCTTAGAGATGACATGTCCAAGGTAGGTTACTTCGGAAGCCGAATTCACACTTGGAGAACTTGGCATAGAGTTGATGCTCTCGTAGCTTTTCCAAAGACAAGACTAAGATGTTCAAGATGTTCTTCTTCATTCTTGGAATAGATCAGATATCATCCAGATAAACCACGCATTTAACTTGTCGAGGTAATCCATGAATATATAGTTCATCAAAGAGAGAAGGTGGCTGGAGCATTGGTTGCCGAAGACATGACGGTGTACTCGTATGAACCATAACGAGTCACAAATGCGGTCTTGGGGATATCCTCCTCGCGAACACGGATCTGGTGGTAACCCAACCTCAAGTCGAAGTTTCGAGAACACCGACGAACCAGCCGCTTGATCATAAAGATCATTGATCCGAGGAAGAGGATACTTATTCGAATGGTAGCTTGATTTATAGGACGGTAGTCTTGGACCAATCGGTTTGTCCCATCCTTCTTCTTAACAAAGAGAGAAGGTGCTCCCCAAGGAGAGCAACTTGGGCTAATGAAGCCGCTTTGAAGAGATTTGTCGATTTCCTCCTTTAGTTCAAGGAGTTCATGCGCGGCATCTTGTAGGGCCGTTTGGCTATAGGAGTGGTGCCGGTTTCAAGTCGATGACGAATTCGACAGCTCTAGTGGGGAATCCTCGAAGTTCTTCAGGAAGACGCCTTGGAAATCGCAAACGATGTGAATGTTTTCAATACCCTCGAGTGGTGCGGCGCTCAATGCATTCAATGCATATAGCCTTGCCTCGCATTTTGCACCAGCGAGCATTGTAGCTACGATTTCATCGAAGGTGCAGCAGATGGACGGTCTTAGTGGCGCAAACGATTGACGCCGATGCGCTTTCAACCAATCCATCCCCAAAATGAGGTCAATGCTACAAGTCTTTAGCACGATAGGAGAGACAAGGAATTCCATTCCTTCGATTTCAACGGGACGCTGTTGCAAATCATGGAAGTCCGACATTGGCCCGCTGGGTGTGTACTAATAGTGAAGCATTCATGTCTTCACTTTTAATGCCATGCATGAATGCAAAATCTTCGACATGAATGAATGTGATGCTCTGAATCGAATAAAACAGATGCGTGTACTGAATTTACGAGGAGTGTACCCATCACATTAGCAGGCTGGTCTTGAGCTTCGCTCAGATCAACGTGGTTGGCCTGAGCTTGCCCATAAGACTTGCCGGTGTTGTTGCGGTTCGGTGTTTCCACGGCCACCTTTGGAAGGGCCGATTGATTCTCGGTTCGTTGCATTCTCTAGCACGGTGCCTCGCTGTCCGCACCAAGCATAAGCCATTATTGGGAGTGGGAACAGGAGCTTGGGGTGGTGGAGCTGGAAGCTTGGCTGCTTAGTCGTAGGCGCACGAGGTGTAGCATAGTTCGCTTTGAAGCGGATGCATTCGGCTGGTACATGCTGTTGGGAATCCATATCTTGCGCTTCGCGAGGACGGGCTCAAGATGAGCCCGTGTCACGGTTGCGCCTGTTAGAGCTCTGGTATTCCTGCAGACCAGTTTCGACATTGATAGCTTTGTTCACCAAGGTGGCGAAATCAGCAAAGTCGTGCACTAGAAGTGCGAGCTTGATGTCAGCTTGAAGACCGTCACGGAACTTCTCCTGTCTGCGTGCATCAGTTGCAATATCCTCTTCAGCATAGCGAGACAAGTCCAAGAACTCTCGCTGATAGGCTTCAACAGTCTTGTTGCCTTGGGTGAGGTTGCGGAACTCACGCTTCTTCCGGTCCATGACCCCTTGAGGGATGAAGCGGGCACGGAAGGCAGCCTCGAAGTCTGGCCAGGTGATGAGTGTTCCAACCGGCAGAGTACGACGGTGGCTGTCCCACCATTGAGCTGCGGGTCCCTTCAGGAAGAAGGAAGCAAAGGTGACATAGCTGGCAGGGGCTACATCAGCAGACTCCATCTCATAGGTGATGTCACGGAGCCACCATCAAGCATCCGTGGGCTGAGTTGAGCTGCGGTAAACGCTGGGGTTCAAAGCGTATGAATTCCTCGCAGAGTTGTTCCGCTTGGGTCTTTGGTTCATATTGGGGCGAGGAACTGAGCCATCATGTTTTCCATGAACTGGCGATTCATCTCAAGCTGTTGGACCATACCGCCATGTACTCGGCGGTGGTGGGAAGTTGGCACCACGACCACGACCTGCTGGCCTAACCATCCTGCTATTATATAACAGGGTAGTTCAGCATTTGAGAAATTAAGCAAGAGACAGAATCATTCATGATGAAACATGCATAATGAAAGTAGCATGATGGGAACTACATAGTAGTTGGCATATCTTACAAAAGGAATCATGCATAGAGTTCGATACATAGAGTCCAAAGACATAGACTACTACATCATAGGCGGCACATGTGCTCATGGCGAATACATCAAATGCTAACAAGCAAGTCTACATCAGTCCCACGCGGTATGCGGAGGTAGCAGAGCTTTGAAAGCTGGTAGAAAGCGGCAAAGGATAGTCCTCCACGCCGGTGACTGGGGCCGCGGATACTCGGTGCTGAATCCGACGCCCGTGTGGCGAAAAGGGCCAAGCGCGGAGAGTAGCCTCCCACGCCCGCCAACCAACACCCGGGCATCACGGTCTGGGCGGGTAGATCGCAGAACGCGGCAGCTCCGAACGGACAAAGGGTGCATCAGCGCCGAGCACGGTAGAGGTGCCGACGGGTGATGTACAACTCGTGGCGAAGAGCTCGGTTAGCTCGATCCAGCCCATCGCATGCGTAACAAAGTTCGATGGTGGAAGGCTCTCTGGTGACGATGGTATAGGCAGCAGTGTAGTAACCTCCTCACCAACATCGACGCGATAGCAATGTGCCTAAAGGGGAGGTGTCCAACTCTCGATACTCGCACGAAGACGTGTCGTGCAGCATAAGCAACATCGTGGACTGCCATATCGATGGTCACTCCAACACCATGTGCGGTGTGCAGCACAAGAGTGGACTCATACTCCCGAGAGTAGAGGTGGACGATGGCGCTGCATCGCTCCCGGTTGTAGTCTGGTACTCCTCATAGACGGTGTACTCAGGTGCCAGCGATAACCCAGATAGGTCATCATCTCGGCTAGCACCGCAGTGATCCCGAGGCACCAATGGCCGTCGTGTGACGCACGACCTGCCTCGTGGGTTCCATCCGAAAACAAAGACGCTTCAAAGGAGTCAAATGACAAGGTGGAAATTGCTCAAATACAATTCCAAAAACAACTAAGGCTATATCCATCTTCGGGTGAATGCGGTCACGGATCCTAGTGATAGTTAGTAAAATCGCTTAACCCGAGTAGAAGAGAGTCCGAGTCCCGAGTAAAGGTCGAGGAGTAAAAGATCCTAATACCACCCGATGGCGACGTGGGCCCGTAAGGCACACAGCCAAGTTAGTAAAAGTTTTGCAATGTCTAGACTCGACTTCGGCCAAGGAGTGTGGAAGGGGGATTCCTACAGGCAGTCGGCTCTGATACCAACTTGTGACGCCCTCGATTCAATCGTACACTAATCATGCATGCAAATGTGTACGATCAAGATCAAGGACTCACGGGAAGATATCACAACACAACTCTACAAATAAAATAAGTCATACAAGCATCATGATACAAGCCAGGGGCCTCGAGGGCTCGAATACAAGTGCTCGATCATAGACGAGTCAGCGGAAGCAACAATATCTGAGTACAGACATAAGTTAAACAAGGTGCCATAAGATGGCTAGCACAAACTGGGATACAGATCGAAAGAGGACAGGCCTCCTGCCTGGGATCCTCCTAGGTCACTCTCGGTCGTCGCCGCCGGGTTGCACGTAGTAGTAGGCGCCCGAGTAGTAGTCGCCATAGGCGGTGGCTCGATCCTGGCTCCATCGCCCGATTGCAGCAATCGAGTAGAGATAGGGGAAAAGGGGAACAAGGCAACCGTGAGTACTCATCCAAAGTACTGCAAGCAAGGAGCTACACTACATATGCATGGATATATGTGTAAAGGCCATATCGATGGACTGAATCTGCAGAATGCCGAATGAGAGGGGATAGCTAGTCTTAACGAAGACTACGCTTCGACACTGTCTTGCATGCATGTAAGAGGACAACGGAAGTCCTCCAAGTAACAACATATAGCAATAATCCTACCCGCAATCCCCGCTCATAACCCCGAGCGAGAGCGACCACCGTTGTATCCGCACTTGGAAGGGTGTGTTTTATCAAGTATCCGGTTCTAGTTGTCATAAGCTCAAGGTACAACTCCAAGTCGCCCTGTTATCAAGATCACGGCTATCCGAATAGATTAACTTCCTGCAGGGTGCACCATCTTACCCAAAGACGCTTGATCCCATTTGGCCGGACACACTTTCCGGGTCATGCCCGCCGCAGAAGATCAACACGCCGCAGCCCCACCTAGGCACAACAGAGAGGCCAAGACGCCGGTCTAAACCTAAGCGCGCCAGGGTGCGGGCCCATCGCCTCGAGCACACCAAGACGCTGCGAGGGCGGCCGAAGCGCAGACCTAGCCTAACAGCGTTCCAGTCCAATCCGCGCGCGCCGCCCGTCGCCGACGTCTGAAGTGCTTGCCGATACCACGACGCCGGGATACCCATAACTACTCCCAGCGTAGATGGTTAGTGCGATAAGCTCAGAGCCAACCCAGATCAAATACCAAGACCTCGTTAAGCGTGTTAAGTAACCATGAACGCCGAACAGGCCAGCCCACCTCTCTCCTAGGCGGTCTCAACCTGCCTGCCGCTCCGCCACAATGATCCACTCATGGGTGCTCCATCACCGACCCGACTTTAGTCTCACATGTATCATGTATAAGTATATAGTATATACCCGTGATCAACTCCCGAGTGATCACGGCCCGATAGTATAGCACGCGCATGCATAAATATGAAGGGCCACAGATGAATGAACTAGCATCCTATACTAAGCATATAGGATTGCGTAAGGTAACAAATGGTTACAAGGACAGGCTATGCAGCAAGATAGGAGTATCCAAAACAAGAATATGCTATGCTACTCTAATGCAAGCGGTGTAGATAAGAGTAGGCGATATCCGTGATCAAGGGGGCTTGCCTGGTTGCTCGGCAAGAGAGAGGGGTCACAAGACCAGTAGTCGAACTGCCACCGCAGCTGGCGTCGGTCTCGTAGTCATCAAGAGAAGAGGGGAAGAAACAATGAATACACGGTAACAGATGCATAACGATGCATGACATGCCAAGAAGCGATGCTAGGCGTGCCCTAACGTGGTAAGAGGTCTTGGTTTAGGGGAAAGCATCCGGAGGTTATCCGGTTCGGATGTCTGTCCGATGATGAACCGGAGGAGAAAGTTTGCAGGTTCGATAGGTTAGAGACGTGTGGTGGACGAACGGATTGCGATCCGGATTCGCCTCGCCGCTCGAGCAACTTTCATGTTGAAATTATTTTAATCCGGATTACGGATTAAAAGTTATGATTTATAAAAGGTTTTATTAATTTCGGAATTTTAATTAATTATTTAATTAATTTCGAAATTGCATTTATGACATCAAGATGATGTCATGCCGACGTTATCGAGACAACAGGGTTGACTAAGTCAACCCTGACAGGTGGGTCCCACATGTCATTCACTAATGGCTTAATTAACCTAATCAGATTAATTAACCTTAGTTAATTAAGTTAATTAATGATTAGTGCTAATTAATTCAGAATTAATTAGTTTAATTAATTACTCAATTAATTAATTAATGATTTGGGTTAATTAATCCAGGATTAATTAGTTTAATTAATTACCCAATTAATTTAGCTAATGATTAGGTTTAACTAATCCAGAATTAATTAGATTAATTAATTACTCAATTAATTAATTAATTATTTAGTTAATTAGTTTAATTCATTTTATTTCCTTTTTTTAGTTTTGTTTTTATTAAACGTTCTTTTTTTCGCTTTTGGGGGGTGGGGCCCCACGCCGAGGCCCATGGCCAAACGGGCGGGCGCGGCGGCGACAAGGGCGCTGTTCGATTCGGCACTGAACCCGGCCTTGTCGGGAGGCGACCAGGCGGATCGAGGCGGCGGATCGGGCGGGCGGATCGGATCGAGCGGCCGGAGCGGCCGGCCACGGCGCGCGCGCTGGCGGTGAGCGACGCCTTGTCGGGAGGCGAACGGGGTGTGCTCGGGTTCGCCGGGCCGAGCGAGGGGTTTGTCATGGGCGGCGAGGCCGAACGGGGGGCGAGGGGCCAGGCGGGCGCTTAGGGCGCCCGGCGAGGTTGGAACGCGCGCTGCTGCGCGGCGAGTGAGTGGGCCGAGGCACGGGGCCGGATCCCAGGGGGAAGAAAGGAGGGGATCGGGGAGGGGCTCTTGGCGTGTCATGGGGACCAGAACAGGCGACGGGCCGGTCGGAGGCCACGCGACGAGCGAGGGAGCCGGGAGCCGGAGGGGACCGGAGGGGGCGTCAGTCTGGCGGGGACGGCCGGAGCCGGTCGCCGACGAGAGGAGAGGGAGGAGAGGGGGCCTCCTGGGGGGGGCAGGGTCTCGGCAGTGTGCTCGGTGGTGAGGGCGGGCAGGCGGGCGGGAGGAGGCCGGGAGGCGTTCCGAGGAGAGGGCGAGGCCGAGCCGGACCATGTGGCGGTCGCCGGCCTGCCTGGGGGGGCTGAGGGAGGGAGGGAGCTCCCAAGGCGAGGAGGAGGAGGAGGAGGACTGGGCGGGGGGGGGGGGATCGGGGCGCAGGTGGAGGACGGCGGGGTCGGTCGGGGGTGCTCTGCCCCGATCCAGATCGGGTCGGGAGCGAGGGGGGCGAGGGGGGCGAGTGGGGTGGGGGAGTGGGGTGGTGGCTAGGGTTAGCCACCGGTGGGGGGGTCTAGTGGGGTGGCGGCTGGGCCGGTGGGCCGGCCGGGGGGGGAAGAGGGGATGGGCCAAGGGAGAGAGAGAGGGCCAGTTGGTGGGCCGGGGTTATCCCCCTCTCTGTTTTATTTTTTTTCTTTTTATTAATTTTCTTTTTTCTGTTTTGGTTTATTATAAAATGCTCTGGCATTTTGTAAATATTATTGCACCCCACCAATATTAGGCTAGGTATTTTAGAAAACCCCGGAACATTTTAGAATTAGTTTTCGAAACCCTTTTATCGTTTGTTTCATTTTTGATTTTGTTTTAGGACGGTTCCGAATTATCGAGAGGTTAATTAACATAACGGGTGATTACTGTGCATAACCATCCGGGCGTTACACCCCGCCTCTCCCCGCCACCGCAGCTCGCCCTCCCGCCTCCCGCCACGCGGCCTCCCCGCCTCCCGACCCTCCCAGCCACCGCGGCCTCCCCGCCTCCCGCCCCCCGCCTCCCACCACCGCCCGTCCCTCCACCGAGCCGGACCTCCCCGCCTCCAGCCACCGCTGCCCTACTGGCCACCTTGGCGTGCCCATGCCCGCCCTCCATCGAGCCAGGCCACGCCGCCCTTCCTCCGTGGCCCTCCCGCCCGGCGCCCGCCTCCATCATCAGGTTTGTTCCATTGAAATATACTCCTCCATTCGAAATTAATATTTTCCATCTAGAAAATATAATCCTTCCATTATGTATTATTCATCAAGAAGATGCAGCGGTGGGTGCCAAAAAGGCAATGGTGTGAAAAAATTGTTCACATCAATTTTTTGATTGGATAATGGTGGACTGCTGCTGTTTCAACACTTGAACATCAAGGAAAAAGGGTTTAACTCAGTAGTCGCTTTGGTCTTTTGGTCCGTCTAGAAAGAGCGAACAATATAGTCTTTCACAATGCCCATCTTCCACTTCTAAAGCTTGTTGATTTAATAAATCTGAATGTCATTTATGGGTTCAGCTGGAGCAAAGCAATTAGGCTCCCTACTCCCTGTTTTGTCTCTTGGGCAAAGCACATAGGCTCCTGCTCCTTGTTTTGCCTCTTGACGGTCATCACCGTTTGTACTACCCTTGTACTTGGTTTCTGTCTTAATATATGACATGCAGTTCTCCTACATGGTTCGAAAAAAAATGCAAACAATGGACCAAATTGATGCTACATGAAGTCTATAAGCTTACGTGTTTTCTTTCTCACCAAAGGTAAATAATTAAACCACAGCTTAAATATATTTGTGGCTGCAGCAAGATTATCCGATAGGCTATGTAAGACATGTAAAAAATCAAATGATTTTACCATCTAAGATATGCATAATTAAATGCAAGTAAAATCAAAACTTTGGCAAGGGATGGGGCTCGTACATCCCAAACCTGCCAGATGGTTATATATGAATTTGGGAAATAGGTTAGGTTGCACATCAAGAAGAACTAATTCATTGTTAGACCCTTCCATATTTGAAGAACGGTATCCTCTCAAAGAAACAACACACGGAAACATGAGCATCAGGGACTGGGCAATGGTATTTCGAACAAAATTTAGTTTGATATTAATCAAGCACACAAATATGCAAAACTAGCAAATGTATAGGAACAGTGTGTGCCTTAGCATGTACGGGTTGCACAGGGAAAAAACTACCAAAACTATGGTTTTTCTCAATTTTACCAAAACTACCTAGGTGTTTGGCTGGTGTTTCGCCGGGGTGGTTTTTCGGGTCATATATTTTTGAATTATGAGTTAGGTCATATATTTTCCAATTTTGTTATGAAAAACATCATATATACTTGCATTGATCGGGTGGATTTAAATGTGCAGTTGTTTCATCGCTGTGAGGGTCTGGTGTTCAACAACCTCCCCGTGCGTTCGACGAGCTCCGCCCCTACGTTCGTGGGTGAGAAAAAATGACATCTCCTCCTCTCCCCCTTCATTTGCTCTGTTCCGGTCTTCGTACCGATGAAACTTGCTAGCTATAGGTGTATTCAATCATCAGTATGCGTGACCACTATCGCCTCCCGCTCGAAGGGTTACATCTATAAATATGCATTCATTTGCATATTGATAACCGTAATTCTTTCGAATTGTCCAACGTTATCCATGGACAGCCCGAGTATGTGTAGATTGGGTTCGTTTTCCCATATGCTCTGCTCCGGATCTGATGCAGAATTTCGTCAGTGCCTCTCTGTTGTTCTCTGGGTGCACATCCTCTCTGCTTATTGCCGAGATGTGTATCAGGAGAACAGCGGGGAGGTGCTGCCGAAATTTTGTGTCGGATCCGGAGCAGAGCATGGGAAAACGAACCCAATCTACACATACTCTGGTGGGATTAGGACCTATCTTTACCTATTAGCGTCTAGGTTGCATGGACGTAATAAAACTGAGAAACTTTATTAACTGATGAATATGGTTTGCTGAGTTATGTATGTATTTCTTGTGTGTCCAAGAGCTAGGCAAGATGAGTGATCGTGCGTGGATGTACACCGTCACCCTAGTCGGAAAGACAGGACCCTGAATGGATGACAAAACCAAGGGGTTTATCGAGCCGCATTTGCAAATGGATGAAAACAACGGTGCCCTGTTTGAAAAGCGATAACGATCGAAGATGTCGGAGTTTGAAATGATCAAACACCTGCAGAAGTGGGGTTTACGCCCGATTATAATGGTGGACATTTCATGGTGAGTCCGCCAACGCTCCGAGCTGAGGAGGGCCGTCGCCGCACCGACGCGAGCATGGTACCGGATGGAAGACATGGTGCAAGACTTTGATGATGCTCGGATTGGACGATGAGATGGAGGAATCTGCAAAGGCCTTCAATGATATGTTGGAGTCTTGAGCGCCCTTCCATGAGCACACCGAGCTTTGTCACCGGATGCCATCGCACAAGTAATGGCTCAAGGCTCAATTCAACTTGGGCAGAGAATGCTATGACGCGATAGTGACACTATTTGGACGCTTTCTACCCAAAGGCCATATAATGCTCGTGATACTGTACCGGTCGGACAAAATCCTCCATGTACTTAAGATGCCCTATGAGAAGATAGATGCCCGTGAGAATGGATGTGCCTTATTTAGGCTCCAGATGCGGACTTGAACTATTGTCCCATTTGCAAGTCTTCCGTATGTTGAGGTAGACAACGGTATGGGTGAGAAGAGTCGCACCAAAATCCCCATTAACGTTCTTGGTATATGCCAATCATACCAAGACTTCAACGTCTATTCATGGTGAAGAGACGGCGACATGATGACATGGCATAAATTGGGCAAAAGAACCAAACGGGATGCGATGGGAATCGATGATGGTACACACATCGGATGGTGCTGCATGGAAACACTTCGATGCATTGCATGATGAAAAAGCGGCAGATCCAAGGAATCCTCGAGTAGCCGTCAGCACATATGGGTTCAATGTGTTTGGTATGATGGCAGCCCAATACAGTTGTTGGCCTGTATTTATCATTCCACTCAATCTCCCCCCCGGACAGATTATGCAAAGAAAGAACATTTTCCTGACGTTGATAATTCCGGGGCCCAACTATCCGGGGAAGAATATGAATGTGTACATGCAGCCGCTTAAGGATGAACTGCAAGAAGCTTGGGATAATGGGATCAAGACATACGACGCCGCTACAAAAAAAACTTCCTAATGCGTGTGTGGTACATGTACTCGATGCATGACTTGCCGGCGTATGCGTTATTCGTTGGCTGGTGTGTACATGGAAGGTTCCCGTGCCCCACATGCAAGGCAGCTCTTGAGTTTAAATCGGCTGCAAAGCGGTGGCAAGTTTTCTTGCTTCGACATGCATAGACAGTTCTGGATCCTCACCATAAGTTCAGAAAAGACTAGAAGAACTTCATCAAAGGTAGAGATGTCAAAACTCGCACCACCTGCATTGACAGCCAACAGACCTGGATCGCTTAAACGCCTCGAGCCGGATCCAGAGCGCCCGAGGTATTTCAAGGGGTATAATCTGGAACACGCTCGACCCACAAGATATGCTTGTGGGATCTGCCGATTAAAGACCTCCTTTGCCCACACAACATCGACGTGATGCACACTGAAAAGAATGTCGTGAGGCCCTCTTTGGTACATTGTTCGCATAGAGGGAAAAGCGAAGGATAATCCTAAGGCCGAGTCGATCAGAGGCTCTATGTGATAGACCGCTACAAAACATGAAACAACCAAAAGGAAAGAAGAATCGGGCGAAGCCAAAGGCATGGTTCAATCTTGGAAGGCGGTTATGAGGGAAATACTCCTGTGGGTGAAAAAGGAGTTGATGTTCCCCGATGGGTATGCATCGAATCTAAAGAGGGGAGCGAGCCTTGAAAAATTGAAAATATTTGGTCTCAAGAGTCATGATTGGCACATATGGCTTGAGCGGGTAATGCCGGTGATGTTGCGTGGCTTTATCCCTGAGGATGAATGGCTAGTACTGGCAGAGCTGAGCTATTTCTTCCGTGTTCTATGTGTGAAAGAATTATCGCCTGGCTTGCTAGAAGAAATGGAAGAGTTGGCGCCGGAGTTGATCTGCAAGTTGGAGAAGATCTTTCCACCTAGCTTCTTTAATCCAATGCAGCATTTGATTTTGCATCTCCCGACCGAGGAACGATTGGGGGGGCCCGTGCAGAATCGTTGGTGCTACGCAACTGAGAGGATGCAGAAGACGCTTCGAGCAAAATGTAAAAATAAACGTCGAATTGAAGCATCGATGGCCGAGGCATTCATTACTGAGGAGGCGGCAAACTTCGTGACAGCACACTACAAAGCCAAAAATCGTCATTTGCATAATCCGAAGCCTCGGTACAATGTTGGCGACCCTAAAAGGGTGGATCCAACTCAGCCTATTCAAAGGGAAGCTCGCACCAGCCGGTGCTTATACTCCTTATTGTTGGATAACAACGAATGGCGGACCATTACGTTGTATATCTTGAACAATCTAAAGAAGCGCGGCCGTACATCGAGTAAGTTCTCGGTACATTGTTTCGCAACCTCTACTTCATTTGAACTGCTCTTATTCCTGGATATTTGATACAGTCGATACGTCGCCAAATTCTCGTATGGAGCGGTTATCCAAAAGGATTCCGTCAAGAGTATGAGCTTCGCAATGCATCGAGGCGGCTATCCTGGTTTCATCTCTTGGTTCAAACAAACGGTAATTTCCATTAGACCATTTCATTTCTTCTTCTAATTTCTGGCTAATGCAACAATCCTTTCAGATTAAACTTGTAGGCTAGTTCGAGTCTATGGACGCCTTTAATTGAGACAAGTCGCTAATGGTTTTGACTATAAGGTCCATTCATTTGACAAATACGACATCAACGGGTATCGCTTTCATACCTATGGCAAAGAGCTATCTATGGCCAATCGAAAGTCTACAAATTGTTGTGTCTACGCTATCGGCGAAGGAGATACCGAGTATTATGGAAGAGTTGAAGCAATTTATGGACTTCTATTCTATGGTGCAAACCCACCGAATGTCGTAGTCTTCAAATGTCATTGGTTCCAGCCGAAAGAGACTAGAAGGACTCATGAACATCTAGGGCTAGTCGAAATCAAACAAAGCACCCATTTGGATATTCCCGATGTCTATATTACGGCTCAACAGGCAACCCAAGTTTTCTATCTACCGTGGGCCAGCCAAAGTGATCCAAATCTCGAAGGTTGGGATGTCGTTTATGAAGTGCCGCCACGTGTTAGACCACCTCCCCCCAATGAAGAGGATTATGAACCTCACGTTAATCCAGACACATATGAAGGAGAATTCTTCCAAGAAACACGTCTTTCCAAAAACGTTTCAAGAACCGCCACCTCATAACATTCAAGTAGACAGCGGCGGTGAATCCGAGCTGGAGCAGGAACAAGAAGAGCCGGAACAAGAAGAGGTTATCTGCGGATGACCTGTCAATGCTTGACCGATTACATGCAGGAGGCCTTCCAGATGTTGATGATGATGATGAGCATGTCATTCGATAGTGATGAGGATGATGCATTTATTGACCCAAGCATATCTGAGGCGATGATGATGCATTTATTAATGATGACGATGAAGATTAATATTATAGTTCATGTCGTATTCCATTATTATTATATACATATATATTATTAATTAGTTCAAGTTTTAACCTAGCTAGCTCTAAAATGATCTATACTTAGCATTTATTCCTCCAAAATGAATTTGTATGCTTAGCTAGCTCAAAATGACATAACAACCTTAATTAGCTCAAAATGACTTTAACCTAGGATAGCTCTAAAATGAGCTATACTTAGCATTTATTCCTCTAAAATGAATTTATATACATATTATTATTCATGTCGTATTCATTTTTTATGTTGTACTAATTTCGTTTACTCTTTGTCATTCCGGTGTTGATGATGGTGGGGGCGGGTCGAGAGCGCCGGGGCTCCTACCTCGGGCGTGGTGGGAGGGGTAGTTCCATCCCCCCATAGCCTCCGGAGAGCGCTAGATCTCAGTTTGCAGAGTCCAGCAGACGGTCGCTTCTTCTTGGCGGGAGAGGTCGAGGGGAAAGAAGGAGAAGGCTGCTAGAGGTGGACGTGGCGTCGGGAGAGGTAGGAAGGTTGCTACGCCTTCCTCGCCGCCACCCCCAGCTGAGTCACCCGACCACAGGGCTGCTCCGTCTGAGATCGAGCCATCTGAGGTGGACCCGTCTATGGCAGACGCGCCTACGGCCGACGAGCCTCGGGCCGACTAGCCTCGGGCTGCCGAGTCTTCGCCGCACGAGACTCCGGAGCTCAGACGGGGTCACGCTGAGTCGGAGCCTCGGGCTGCCGAGTCTTCGCCCCACGAGACTCCGGAGCTCAGCCGGGGTCACGCTGAGTCGGAGTCGAGTGCACATGGTTGTGTTCAGGGTGGAGACAATAGTCCTGATAGCTATAGCGAGGGTGAGTGGGTTGAGGGGCGCAAAGTCTACCAGTGTGGTCGTACAAAGCTCCCGCCCACCCCGGCGACCCCCGACCAGAGGTGGTTGATTGCGCCTAACGGGGAGAAGTAAGTGCATTTACTCTTTTTTTAACCTTTTGCCTTGACGTTTCTTCGAAAATCTAATGCGTTGGCCTTGTCATACTGAAGTTCTTGGACACACGAAGATGGTGTCCGCAGGCCCAACACTGTCCTTGGTGTGATTTGTCGCCAGTGCTTCCGGGGTGGGTCACGTTGCCCGGTGAGGGCCGGGTTCCAGAGCTAGGAATGACCTGGGAGCACTACTTGGCTGCCCTGCCCCGCCGGAGCATAGGGTCGGCGATGTCGAAAAGCGACACGGTGGCCGACATTGTGATCGCCACGTTTTGGGTAATTTCTCCTTTGCCATTTACGTTGTGTTTTCTTCTTTGATTGCATACCTTCTACATGTGTTTTCTTGTTTGATTGTAGACCTTCTAATCCGTGTTTTCTTGTTTGATTGCAGACCTTCTCTGGTGTTTGAGGGACAGGAGGAGGCGGCGGCTCGGGTTATCGACAGCGAGTGCAAAGCGCCTACTTGAAACTTTCGCACGAGGCTCTGGACGCAGCTGTTCGAGACTACTTAGCCTGATTGGTATTAGGAGGAGAAAAGAGAAGTGCCGGACAAGTATCTGAGTAAGGAGAAGTACATGAAGGTAATTACCTATTCTTAAGGCCTTGTACTTAGTTTCCTTGATTTGATTCAGAGGCGAAGCGCCAAATTTCTCTTGCTTAACTTAGGTGCCTCCGAGATGGTGTGCGGACAAGATGGACTGCTAGGAGGTGTTGGTGGATGAGTGGTGCTCTCCCCAATGGCGCGTCGCCCACAACATAGCAAAGGAGAAGCGTTTCAAAATGAAAGGTGTGCCACACCATCTAGGCAGCGTCGACCTACATGGGTACGGGAAAAATTGGGTATGTGTGGTTTGCTTCATGATTCATGCAAATTCATTCTTTGTGCTAGCTTGAGTCCTTAACTAATACTCTGTTCCTCTCTTTTAGTCAAAACACAACAAGGCTCCAGTGCGAGCTGTTCGACCTCTATGGCATGTCCAATATTGCACCGCATAAGAAGGCCAAGGCATTCTCTCGAGTCCGACCTCGAAAATGCAAAGAACTTCAAAGAACGAGGCCTCCCACCACAAGATGGTGCAGCACGTTAAGCAGGGGAAGGCGAGGAAAGGGCCGGACTTTAACCCGAGCCGCCTCTTGATCCAGAGCTGGTGATGATATCTGGTATGGAGGTCCCATGGCTCGTTAGCCATTGGTAATGGACTGACACGTTGTAGTAGCACTCTCCGCAGATCAAGAAGCGCTGCACCAGCTCGATCACGAGATACCGCGTCGCTTACTTACCGGTGGAAATCGAATTCAGGTTTGTTAATTATACGGACTCAAGAGCCTTTCCTCCATTACATTGTGTTTGCGAT